>PVJX010001707.1:0-151751 GCA_004027295.1 Dolichotis patagonum
GGCTTTATACTATTGTGTTATGTTTGATATTATTGTATTTGAAACTATGCTCAACTATAGCAGAGTAAGAGATACGGTGTTAGCTACTGTTGATGTCCAGTTGACTTAATGTAAAGTACTGTGTTGCCTATGTTGTCCTGTTCTGATCTGCTCTGTACTGCCCCCTTTTGTTTTATTGTCTTTCAAATAAAAAAAAAAAAGGAGTGGGACCTCTGATGTCAGAGGGTCTGGGCTTGAGTTCTGGGTCCTCCCTTCACTATCTGTGACCATGTACAAGTCACTTAGCTCCTCTGGGCTTCAGTGTGTTTGGCCCACACGGCCAGAAGGAGGGGGATCCTTGTTAAGCCTGAGTGTCTGGGAGGCATGTGTTTCTATTCTGCCCTGTGGGTGCTCCTGTCCTTCAGTTTGGACATCTGTATTGATTGGTATCTGGCCTGCATGTCCCAGGGGACTGAGTCAAGGCAAAATCAGGCTAAGTTCCTGGCCTGTTGGGTGAGGATGGCAGGAGAGGGCCACTTAGTGACCTAGGGACAGACAACCCAGTGGTGATTTTTCCAACATTCTTCCTCTGGCAGCCGTGTTAGTATGGTGGGATGCTCTGGTGGGTGCTGCTGACTTTCTGGATTGGGGTGGGTGGTGATGCTGGGAAAGATTTCCTAGGGGGCTGTGAGGTGATGCTGGAAAGGAGTCAGGGTGACTTTAGCATTGTGCATGGCTAGGTATGCTTGCGGACCATGGGAGGTGTGTGTTCTAGAGGGCTGAGTGTGGCCTGGGAATGTACCTGTAGTGACGGTACACTGTCCCTGTGACAGAGGTGTGGCCTGGGGCTGTTGTGTGTGAAGCACCGTGAGACAT
This sequence comes from Dolichotis patagonum, assembly GCA_004027295.1. Taxonomy (NCBI): domain Eukaryota; kingdom Metazoa; phylum Chordata; class Mammalia; order Rodentia; family Caviidae; genus Dolichotis; species Dolichotis patagonum. The sequence continues at coordinate 856 of PVJX010001707.1, forward strand.
TCACTAGTACGTGGGGTTTGAGGGGTTTGGGCTAGATGTGAATACTGTATGGTATCAGCACTTAGGGGAGCTTTAAAGTCCTGGAATAGATGTAAGTCCCATGGAAATGAGTAGAACTGATGATGAGGTCTGAGGGTTACCCTGCTGTTCCAGGGCTGAGAAACCAGGGAGGAGAGGGAGCCAGTAGGGGAAAGGGTGCAGGAATGGATAGGTGGTGTGAGGCAAGAGTCTGTGTGCTTAGGGATCAGGAGAGAAGGCTCCCAGGACTAGAGGGCTGCTTGGCTGATCCAGCTGACAAGTCACATGAAGGGGGCCAGGGACCAACCATTAGACTCGGCAGTGTGAAGTTCCCTGTGATCTCGACAAGGACAGTTTCATGCCATGGCTGGAGAAAGTCTGATTTGGGAATTTTAAGAGGCATGAGAGCCACAGTCCAGCAACAAAAGGACAAATGAGCCAATTTGTAAAGGAACAAAGAGCTTACACAAGGACTTTTCCAGAAAAGACCGCAAATGGCTGAGAGGCACATGGGAAGGTGCTCACTACTATCATCATCTGGGAAGTGCAAATTGAAACTACATGTCACTTCACACCTTCTAGGGTGGATACAGTCCAAGAAATGGCAAATAGCAAAGTGCTGGTGATGCTGTGGAGAAGCTGAAATGCTTGGATGCTGCTGGCAGGGACAAAATGGGGGCAGCAGCTGTGGAAAAGTACATCACAGTCCTTCAGGAAGAAGAACATAGTACTGTTATTCAGCCCAGAAATCTCACATTCAGGTTTGTACCCAAAATTATTTTAGGTGCTTGAACATATAACTTTGTCCTTCAATTTCTTTAGGGATTGGTTTCAGGACCTCTCTCAGATATCAAAATTCAAGGATGTTTATGTCCCTTACATAAAATGGCACAGTACACACACACACACACACACACACACACACACACATATATATATTTAATTTGAAAGAGAATAAAATAAAAGGGGGCAGTACAGAGCAGATCAGAACAGGACAACATAGGCAACACAGTACTTTATATTAAGACAACTGGACATCAACAGTAGCTAACACCATATCTCTTACTCTGCTATAGTTGAGCATAGTTTCAAATACAATAATATCAAACATAACACAATAGTATAAAGCCATGCCTAGAGTGAAAGAATTACAGGGCTTTCTGAACTGAATAACAGAAAATGATCAATGGGTACTATAATATCTCATTTTCGATAAAAAAATTTGTTTGAACTATCATACATATTCAAATTCCAATAAGACACAATGTGATAGATAGAACCAACGGTAGTAGAACAAAAAAAGCATGGTAGGACTTCTAAGAAGGATGATATTAAATCACCAACAGCTGTCATAATGTTTACAGTACACATATATAACCTTCACACATCTTTCTGTGTGTGCATTTTACCCTGAGACTATGTAGATACCACAGTACAGTGTCAGTGCTATGCAAACAGTTGCCATTTGGTGTTTAAGAAGTAATAACAGGAAAAAATGTCTGTGAATATTTGGCACACAACACTTTTGGAAGAATGTTTTGAGTCCACTGATGTGGAACGTGTAGATCTACAGGGTTGGCTTATACACGCCAGCATTGATGGCAGCATTACTCACAATGACCCAAAGGTGGAAATAACATAGGTGTCCACAAGCAGATGAACAGATGAAGTGTGTTGTGTGCACATAAGAGAATATTATTCAGCCAGAAAGTGGAAATTCTGGTACATGCATAAGCATAGATGAACCTTGAAAACTGTGCCAAGCGATAGAGTCCAGACCCTCAAAATAAGACAGCATATGACTGCCCTGTGTGGAACATCTACACAAACTCATGAAGACAGATAGTAGTTAGAGGCTCCCCAGGGTGGGACAGGGATAGAGAGTTATGGACATGGGCCCAATGTGTGTGCTGCCAGCTTCACAGAGGGTAGCTCTTGGGAATTACTGTTTGGTGACTACCATTTTCTCTTTAGAGTAATGAGAAAGTCTTGGAATTAGATAGTGCTGACAGTTGTGTGATATTGTAAATATAATTTATGCTATGGAATTTTGTCCTGAAGTGTGGTTGAAATGGCAGGTTTTTACCATAATTAAAAGACTTAAAGAGTCAGGGATGTAGCTCAGGGGCACAAGCACTTGTCTGGCAAGTACAAGGTCCTGAGTTCAATTCCTGGTGCCAAAAAAAAAAGACTTAATAAAGTCATATGCTCAAATCATTAAATTGTACACTTTGAATGGGTGTATTATATAGAATGTAAATAACATCTTTTTTTTTCTTAGTGCTAGAGATTGAACTCAGGGTACCTTACACACCAGGTAAGTGTTTTACTACTGAGCTACACCCCAGCTTCAGGATCTGTCTTAATGGATCTATTTTAAAAAGGACTGTGAGGACATTCATTTTCCAGTAATGTTGTACTTAGTCACTCAAATAAGCTCCTCATTTGAAAACAAATCAAAAGGCTGGAGAAAATATAAACAAGGCATTAGAGATGACAAGACTATAAGAAGTACGTGGTTAGGGACTCAGAGACCAACTAGTCTAACAGGGAAACCTGCACCACCTGAAATTAGCTGAACTTGATATGGGGAAAATCCAGGTGCATTTCAGCTAGGTTTCAATTGACTGGGGTCACCCAGGGAATCTCCAGTCCTGGATTGACTGACAGTGGTCTTAAATGGTCATGCTCTCAGGTACTCCCTGGAGGATTTGTGAGGAAAATCTGTATTGTAAGCCTGGAATTATTCTTATAATTTTGTTTGAAAAATAATATCTGGTGTGTAGTTAAAGATAAACAGACTCATGAAGAAGCCAACTCCATGGGTGACATATGGCAAGAACAATAAATAAATCTGACAAAGCTCAAATATTAGAATGATCAGACATGGACTATAAGGACATGTTTGAGAATGTCTTCATGAGACAGAAATCTATATATGATAGATTAGCTGATTAGGAAAAATGTCTGAAATTTTAGAAAAAAAATCAAATCTAAAATTAAAAATTTAACGGAGGAGTTTAACATCAGAGTAGATATCACTGAAGGAGAACTAGTGAACAATTACAAAAAATTCCCCATCCATCCAGAAAAAAACAAGTGTATTTTCTAAACAAAAGAGCAGCAAATTGACAGCTGACTTTTCAGCAGCAACCATGGAAACTGGAAGACAATGAAATGACTACATAACCTCGTTATACTGAAGGAGAATACAGTAGCCCCCCTAATCCACAGGGCATCTGTCCCAAGACTCTCACTGGATGCTTGAAACCACAAATAGTACTCAACCTCAAATAGACTATATTTTTTCCTTATGTGTACATATGTTCTGTAAAATTTAATTTATAAATTAGACACAATATAAGATGAGCAACAACAATAATAAAATAGAACAGCATACTTTAATTTGTAAATATGATCACTTTCTCAAAACATCTTGCTGTATGATGGTGTGAGAGGTACAGGGTACAAAGCCTATGCACTCGGATGAAGTAAGGTGAACGATGTAGATGTGATGTGGTGTCAGGCTACTATATAAGGGTTACCCAGCCACAAACTGTAGTGCTGCTACAGTCCATCTGGTAACGGAGCTCACTACAGTCCATCTGGTACAGAGCTCACTATAGACAGTGCATGCAGTGTGAATAAACTGGGCAGAAGGAGGTTCGCGTCCTGGCCATTAAGAACAATGCCCAATTTAAAACATAACTGTTTACTTCTGGGATTTTTTCCATTTATTATTTTTGGACCGTGGTTGAATGTGGGTAACTGATGCTGCAGGTAAGAGGGGACCACTTTGTAGCGACCAACTGGGGATTCTGTACTTTGTGAAATGTCTCTCAAAACTAAGGTGAGCTAAGGACAGTTCAGACAGAAACTGAGAGCATTTGTTAAGGACAGACCCAAAGTGAAAGATATTTTAAAGGCTGTGCTTCAGGCTGGAGGCAGATGGTCTTGGCTGAGAGGCTGGAGTTTCATAAGAGGGTGAGGAACAGAGAAAGTAGTAAAATGTGCACAAGTCTAAATGAATTTGACTTGTGAGATTTCAGATAGCACAGAATTAAAATAAGCAACACAAGCATTAAAAAGGGGAGTGTGTTCAGTCATTTGAGGACTTTGAAGATACTATTTTTGTCTGGAAAGAAAACAAAGAGAATAAATTTAATCCTGGACATACTGATAATTATATTACATGTAAATGGGTAAGTGCTCCAATCAAAGAGATTGTCTGGCTATAAAAGACCCAACTAAATGTTGTTTACAAGGAGCAACTCTGAAGCAAAAGAATGTAGAAACATTTAAAGAGAAAGCAAGAGAAGACACGTGCCGTACAACAGCAAGAGAAAGTGATGTGGTGAGATAAGCACTGGAATAGACTTCATACCAGACAATGTGAACTCTGAAAAGCTGATTTATCAGTAACCAAATGGAAACATTTCCAAAGAATACATCAATATGATTCCCATTGTATGAGAATACAAAAATGGTAATTCATCTGAACTCATAAAGACAGCAAAATATATTGAATAACATATTTAGGTGCATAAAACTATATTCAAAAGAACAATGGAGCTCCATCCACATAGGTGTTTATTAGATTACTAAAAATAATCACTAAGATAAGTAAATACCTAAGTTAAAGTTACTAATGTAAGTAGATGCTAAGTTAGTACCTACTGACTTAGTAAATATCTAAGCTATCATTCATGAATGAACCAATGATGGGAGTGTGTCATAAACCAAGGATTTTGTCCAATCTAGTTTTACTAAATTGAACTCTAATCAAATAAAAACAGTACTTGACATGGGAAAGAGAAGAAAGGAAATTTGGCAACTCAGTTTTAAGAGTTATGTGGAATGCAGTAGGCTAAGAACAGCTGAGAGAAACTTGAGGCAGACAGAAGCCTCTTCACATCAAGTGAGGAGAATTATCAAAAGGGTGTAGGAGTTAGAACCATGGGTACTGCCCTTGCGCTGCACCAGAAGAAAAGTGTTAAGGCAATGACAGCCCACAAAAGCCCCCCAAGTGTCAACTTTGACACTTGATTTGTGAACGATGGTGAGGGAAGACCAGGCCTTTCAAACCATGATGCTGAGATGATTCAATGGAAATGGTATCCTACGTGGCATCACACATGAAAATCACTCTCAGGTGAGCCAGGGAACTAAATATGTGAGGTCAACAGGTGAAATTTTATGAAACAATTGTGAGAATGATGTAAGCCACTATCCTGTTCATGAGAGGAGACACTAAAGGAGTGAAAATTTAAGATTTCATGCAGAAAAAGACATTTTTAACGTCAGAATCAAGAAAGGATCTAAACAGATTGTTTCAGAGGATTCCTAAAGGTTTGTAGGACACTTGCATAGGCAGATCACTAAAGAAGGAGCCCAAATGGTCAAAAAGAAAGGAAAAGGTGTTCATTTAATCATGGAAGTGAAAATAAATACTATTGTATGATGAATAGCACCTCCTAGGTTAGCTAAAATTTGGATGATTTGCTTAAATATTGATGTTAAATGTTAAGTGAAGATGTGGATCAACTGGAACTCAAAAAAGAGGAGGATATTTCCAGGCATGTGAATCAGTGCAAGCGCTTTGGAAGGCACCTTGAGTCCTCTATGACAGTTGGCTGTTTGCATGGCTTTACCACTCAACAACACCAGACCTTTCTGTACTTGTACACCATGCAAACTGAGCACCCATGTGCATCAGGAAAAAATGTGTCAGACATTGCCCAGTAACTATCAACCAGGGTCCCCAGTGAGAAATCACTCAATTATCCACCTGTAGTAAGAAGGATCACCAACCAGAATTTGTAGGATGGAATACCAGGTGGCATCAGAAATCAATGAACTACAACTTGTTAGGATAAATCTTAAACACACAGTATTGGAGGGAAAGAAAAACCACACAAGAAGAACATTGGAAAAAACATGTTGTATGATGCTGTTCCTAGGTTTGGGACATGCTCCATCATTACACTGTGTATTTCTCAGAGAGAAGATTATCCAAGAAGGGAGCCCAAGAGGAACTCCTGCACAGAGCTGCACGTGATTAGAATAAGCAAGCCCATCTGTGCTCTGCAGAAAGAAAAGGTGAGGACAACCCTATGCCTGGGGTGGGAGAGAGGCTGAGAATCCAAGTCACTAAACCTATTTTGATGTCCAAATTCACACCAAAGTAGCCCAACAAACCTCAAACAGAAACTTAAAAAAAATTTTTTTTTCACTATTAGGGTTTGAACCTAGGACACTGAGCTCTATCCATAGCCTTATTTTATTTTTAATTTTGAGACTTGTTAAGTCTTGTTAAGTCATTAAATTACCCAGATTAGCTTGAATTTGCAGTCTCTCAGAGACTTAGGGCCATAGGCATGTGCTTGTGCCCAGCTCAAGCAAGACTTAAATTTAAAGTAGTCTCAAGGTCATAGGGTTCAAGCGACTGGCAGAAGCAGATAGAAATCTAGTTACAAGGCACTGTCTCTGTGAAATGTGTTCTGGTTTCATAAATATTAGCATGTGAAAAATAATCCTAGAATTGAGAAATCAGATATAAATTCCAACGTAAGCAAAATGGAACTATAAACTGGTGAATAGCTGGAGACGATGCCTGCCTGCCGTTTGAGTCTCTGCCTCCCAAAACTTTCTTGAAAAACAACACAGAACAAGAAGAGAAATTAAAGCTACCTGGAACCTGACCTCAGTGTAGATACAGAGAATGTCCAAAGTTTAAAATTATTAAAAATAGGGCTGGGGATTTAGCTCAGTGGCTTAAGTGCCTGCCTGGCAAGTGTGAAGTCATGAGTTCAATTCCTGGTACCAAAAACCAAAATTATTAAAAATAAAAATGCTAGCCTCTAGGTGCAGGCTCTTATCTCCCCCAGTGCAAGGCAGACTGAAACAAACTGGGGAAAAGGAAGACAGAGCGAGCAACAGTGCTCAAAGGTGAACTAAGGCGCCTTTGGGAAGACTGATCCACCTTGGGTCTTAAAATACTTAAAAAAAAAAAAGTCCAGGAAGGTCAGAGCACCAGCTGTAGAAAAGGGCAGTCTTGAAAACGGATAGGCTTTGGGGAAAAAAGATTAAATAGAAAAGAAAGAAAGTATCTTTTGGAAATCAGGTGCTTGTTGAAAGGGAAAGAAGAAAAGGGAAATATTAGGGCCCTGCAGAGAAAAGAGAACCAAAAGAATTGGAAGATGTGTAACGTTTGCTGACCGGCAACACAAAGTCTGTTAAATTATCTGGTCTTTGCTGTAGTGACAGAGAGGGTGCCATTGAGCTCAAAATCCTGTAGAACACCCCAACAGTACAAACATCAGTGGAATCAAAATCAAATGATCCGTACAGTTATTGCAAAAAATCAGAAAATAAGAATTGAAAGCCGTACAATGTAGAAACTTCATTTGAAGAAGAATCATGATTCAGAAGACACTGCCAAAACAACACTTCTCTCAAATGTAGTTAAATATACTCAAACAAGCATTTAAAGACATGAGAACCACCCTAGTTATCACTTAAAAAAAAAAGACAAAAAACTCCTCAATAAGAACTGAGAAGAAAGCTGACTGAATTCAAGAAAGAAATGAAAAAAGTATCTCAAAACTGAAAAAAAAGGTGTGTAAGGGTAACACTCTAGTGAAAATTTAATAAGGGTCATCTTAGGAAAGGGAGGACACAGCAGGGTGATGACAGTGAATTTAGGAAAGAAGTGAGAATGTTAGAGAGAAAGTCAGTACGGGTAGACGGATGTGTACCCATCTGTACTGTTGGAATCCCCAAGGAAGAACAGAGCTATATTTAAAATTATAAATAGGAGAACTTTCCAGAAATAATGACAAAAAGGCCTAAATCACATAATCAAAGAATATATAAGCTACCTGGAAACATTTGCCCAGAATGATAAACTCTGAGACATTTCCTAGTTAAATGATTAGATTTCAAAGTTAAAGAAAAAAGAGATCCTGAATTTCACCACACAAAAAGACCAACTAACTTACAAAAACATAGAATTATCATCACCTTAATGAAAAAAAGAAACTGTCAGGTAACAATGGAACAGCACCGTAAAAACACTTCATAATGGCAGATGTGAGCAAAGGCTGTTACAGCTGTGTCCGTCAATGGACAACGTCAAACAGAAGCACTTGAGGTGCGGAGGATGGCTTTACCAAGCAGAGAGGTGGTCGGGCAACCTAGCATAAGGGTGGCAGAGGGTGTGATTTTGCGACAGTTGAACTTGACTTGTCCACTTGATTTACTTTGAGAGGCACTCAGGGGACCGGTGGGGCACGCTGTTGTGTCTGAGTGGACAGTGGAGATGTGACCTCGGAGATACATGTGCTCCTTAGCTTTTCCCTCTCTGTTGTTTGTCCCCTGCTCAGCCTCCCAATCACCATGAAAAGCACCTTTGTGCCATCACATCTTCCTACCGTGATGTTCCTGCCTTAGAGCCAGTCAGTCCTGAATCCTCTGAGACTGCCAGTCAAATTAAACTTTTCTTTCCTAAGTTGCGGGTGTTGGTATTGTATCCCATTGATGAGAAGGCTCACTAAGTCAGGTGTCTATACACTAGGGAGCTAGCTGTGGAGAGGGCCAGGCAAAATGAATGCAAATGCTATACATTTTGATAAAGAGCTACTGTGAGGACTGGGAGGAGAAGGGAGGCACAGAGATGAATGTAGATTATCTCACTGGCTGTTGTGCAGAAATGCGTGGGAGTTAAAGGGTATCAAATAAAAGTAAACCAGATATTAAAAACCTGAATAATAAAATACAGGACTAAGGATATTAAAGCAGGTTAGGAGGCCTGATGGAATAGCTCAATGGTAGAACACACGCTTAGCATGTACAAGGCTCTGGGTTCAATCCCCAGTACCAAAAAATGAACTGAAATTAAAATAATGCGAGAAACAATAAAAAACTGGAACAAAATTATAATCCTCCATAAATTAAAAAAGAACACAGCCTGGTGTGATGGTGCATGTCTATAATCCCAGCTACTCACGAGGCTGAGGCAGAAGGGTTGTAAGTTTGAAGACAGCCTGGAAAACTAAGCAGGATTGTCTCAAAATAAAATATAAAGGGGATAGGGATGTATCCCAGTGGCAGAACATTAACATGTGTGAGGCCCTGGGTTAAATTTCCAACATAAAAAAAAAAAACAAAAAACAACCAAACAAAAAACCCGGAACCAAAACAAGAACTTCACTAAGAATATACCTCTCATTGAGGAAAATAACAAATATAACAATGTACAGTTACAAAATGTTAGGACAGGCAAAGCAAATCAACCATATCAATAAATGCCAGAAGGCTTAACTTTTGTATTAAAAAAGTTTCAATTTCAGTCACAATTGGAAATCAAACTACATGGTGTACATAAGATGCATACCTAAAACAGGGATTCTGAAAAGTTTACATAAAAGAATGAATAAATGGATCCTGAGCAGATGGAAAAGAATAAGAAAGCAGGGCAGTGATTCAGACAACAAATACAACTCAAGTCCCCAAAGTATCAAATGCGATAAAGCAGAGTACTTTTTAACACTGAAAGTCACAATCCATAGATAATAAATAACATTCCTGAATATGCCTGAACCAAATCACTGGGCAACCACATTTATGAAGTCAGTAAATATAGAAAATAGACAAATACAAAGAAACACACTAATGCTTCCTTAGTAAACATGTAAATATTCCCAGTATAAGACAGATTAAGTGAGGAAAAATTAAGTAAGGAAGTAGAAAACCTAAATCACATACAGTAATCAGTAAAATAAGCCTTATGCCTATATATCATATTCCATACTCTGGTGATAGGAATTATGCCTTTTTTCAAGTACCTACAGGACATTTTACTAAAATGTTTAGAAGTTCAGTAAACTCCACACAGTAGAAATATTATGAATAGTATTGATCACAATGCAATAAAAACCGGAAATTACTGCAAAAACAAAAGATACTTTCACACTGAAATTAGAAACCTCCTTGGAAAGAACTGGGCATTGGAAGCCTGTGAGGACCTGTCTGGGGGTGGGGTGGGGTGGCAGTGGTGGTCCTGAGTTCCCAGTGACATGGGCAGCATAGTGAGCCTCTGAGGGCAAGGACCTGGCTGTGTGTAGGAGTCACTGTAATGTAGGGCACAGGACCCATCCTGGGAGAGAGGGAGTCAGGTAAGGACAGGTGAAAGTGGGTGTGCAGGTGATGGCCTATAGGTCCTGGAGGCAGAGGACTGCAGGGTACCAGAGAGAGGCTGTAAAGGTGGGCGGTGTTTTGAGGGAGATGTTGAACCTGATGATGACGCAGCAGAGGGTAGGATCATGGGAGTGGGCAGCTGAAGGAGGATGGAAGACAAGATCTTTGAAACAGAGGAGATCTAAGCAGGAGAAGACAGGATAAAGGAAGGAATGAAATTCCCAGTATGAAGGCAGGGAGAGTAATTCAAGGCAAGAGGGCTTCCCTGACAAGGAGCTATATCCCCAAAGGGTGGGGGGGGGCCCAGGGTATGTGTGTGGTGCATGGGCGGGAGGTGGTATAGACTGAGTACAGGAGATACAGAGCTGGATTTTAGGGAGGAGCAGCTACAGTAAGGACCTTGTCCCACCTCTAGCCCAGGGATCTGTGGGCCGTGGTAGAAGGGAGGCTGCTGGCTGAGAAGAGCGAGAAGGATTAGAGACTGTTTGGAGGGAGGTGGGGGAAAGCATTGGCTCTGCTGCTAGATGGGAATGCTTTGGGGTTAGCCAAGGTCTTAGCAGAGCACTTAAGGTTCCGAGGGACTCCCTGTTCATCAGGCTGGGTGTCATGTGGGGTGTGTCAGCCTCCCCAGTGCCCACTGTGGGATACATAGGAGACCCACAAGAAGGCCCAGGTCTGCTCCTGCTGAGGTGTGGGGGGGTGCAGGGACAGTGAGAGAAGATGGGGCTGGCACCTGTCCAAGGGTGTAGAGAGGTCTAGGAAGGCAGCCACCAGCTCAGAGGTGTGGTCCCGCGCCAGTGTGGTGACGGCATGCAGGACATTCTCCTTGGCCTCGGGAACGTGGATAGAGCAGAGCTGGCAGTGGATGGCCCGGCCCATGTTGGCCACCTGTTCAGGGAAGGAGAGGTCAGAGATGCAGGCGGACTTGCCCTGCTGTGGGGGGTAATAAGTGGGGAGGCAGAGCCCTGCCCTGCCCTGCCCTGCCCTGAATACCTGGAGGGATCCCACTATCCTTGGAGGCATCTGGGAACTTCATACTCTGCTCCAATGACCCCGAAGTCTCAGGACAGTTCAGAGCCCCACCCCTGCTCATCTTCTTCGAAGCCCACTCCCTCTGGCACCTGCTGCCTGAGTGCCTGGGACACCTTTCCCCTTCCACTTTTGGGTCTCTGCTGTGCCTCCACTAAGGCCCGGCTCCAGCACTGCTGCCTGAAGCTGTCTATCTGTTGTCTTCTTGCTGGGGGGGCCTCCCGCATACCTCCTCTGCCTCATGTTTACTGAACCGTCCTGTCCACTTCTGTCCTCCAGCTCCTTGAGGGCCTGATCTGTGCTTCCCCCCACCTCACTTCTATACTAGGGCATATACTGGAGCTCAATCTGTGCATGTCTACCCTCACCTGCAGTTCCCACTAGGCCCCCAGAAGAATGTTTGGGCCAATCATTCTTTCATTCATTCATTCAGTCGACTGGTTGCTGACTAGGGTGGGGGATCTGAGTCTTCCCCATCTGACTCAAGAGCAAGGATTCAGTCTCAGTGCAGAGAATGCCCCTGGCTGCTGCCAGCCCTCTACCCCACCCTTCCCGCACTGTCTGGACATCCCAAACCTTCGTGGTCTCCAGCTTGGCCCCATGCTCCTGAACGACAGTGAGCAGCAGCTGAGCAGCTGCCTGCATGCGGAAGGCACTGGTGGAGCCCAGGCCTTCAATAACCGTCCAGATGAGGTCAGTCAGCTCCTCCGCCGTGAGGTGACTCATGATCTCCTGTGGGAGCAGAGAAACTGTCACCTTGTCACTTTGGACCCATGTGCTGCTTCTTCTACTTCCACTTTTACTTAGACCCCCCCAAGTCTCTGGCCATCCATTTTCCAGGACCCCCAAAATGGGTCCAGCATTTGCAGCTTATGGCTAACACAGACTAGGGCAGGAAGGGAAGGCATGATGCCCAGTCAGGGTGGGCACAGGGCTCCTCTCCTCTGCCAGCCTTGTGCTTGTTCTGAGGCCCTTGTAGCTGCGCCCGTCTTTGCCTTCCCAGGCACCACCATTTGCTAGTCTTTGCCTACAGGGATGCTCTGCTCTCCCTATAGCCAGGCCCTGCTCCTTATCACCAGTGTTTTAATCACAGATTCACTGAACCCCAGGGCTGTGAAGATCATTGAGGTTATCTAGACAAAACCCTTGGCCTGGTAAGGTCCATGGCAATCTTCAGCCATACAGCAGGGTAGTCTGCAGAGGTGGGGCCAGGCTGGCGTGAACCTAGAGCTTCCTGTGTGGTGCCTCCATATGACTCCCACTGTGTCGCTATTGACACTCTCCTGGGGCCACTCTAAAGGCCCAGGGAGGTGACTGTGTCCTCTTCAGGCTGATCACAGGCTGCTTGGGAGACAAAAGGGCTCCTGGAGAAATGCAAGGTGGTGAATTTGATCCCTGCTCTCCAGGGTAGGGTGGCTAAGTCCCTGCACAGGCAGAACCTTCTGGACAGATCTAGAGCTATGTTGCTCAGTATAGTAGCCCTCAGCCACCCATAGCTACTTAAATCTAAATTTATTTAATGAAATTAAAATTCAGTTCCTCAGCACCACAGATTATATCTCAAGTGCTTAGTGGCCAGCTGGTCAGCGGCTGCTTTGAATGCACAGACATAGAACATATTCACCTCCCAGAAGGTTCAAGTGGGAATATTCAAGGTGATGAGACCCTCAGAATCTCTGAATATACAATCGCAGGCCAGGAAGAGTCATTTGAGATATCTTGCTTTAACCAAGGGCATGGATAAATGTGGGGTGGAGGAGGCAGTGAGGGCAGAGCTGGGGTGGCGATGAGAATGGGGTGAGGCATAGTAATGGTGCCATGACGATATCAGCAGTGATAGAGGTGGTGGTGGAGATGGAGGTGATGGTGGTGATGAAGGGAATGTTAGTGGCGACGGTGGTGGTGGTGGTAGAGATGGGGATGCTACTGCTGAGTGTGATGATGGGAGTGTTGATGATATCACTGGCACTTGATGTTGCGTATTGATAATGATAGAGATGATAATAGTGATAGTGATGAAGATATTCAAGAACACCTGAGGAGTCAGGGACAAACTTATAATCAGAACCCAGGCAGAATGTCTTTCTTCAACTGAACCTTCCCAGATATTCCGTCCTGTGAATATCAGAGCCTCTCATCCTTGCCTCCTCCCTGTTCTAGTCATCATTGCCCCTTGTCCAAAGAGAGCCACATCCTTGTGCCCACACTCTGTGTGCAGGGACCACACAGAGTGGAGCGGGTTGCCCCTTCCAGGTCCCGATGCTATGCTTCTAGTGGCTCAGTTACCGTCACTGCCAGCCCTCACAGAGCTGATGGCTAGTGGGACCCTCCTTTTGCTCCCAGCCCAAGTTATCTACTGTAAGGTGTGGCCAAGCTGGATTTCGTCTTTCTGGGCACGGACCATAGATATATTGGCCCTAGGGTTTTATATTTTCTGTGTTAAATTTCTGATGGGTCTCAGCTCAGGGACAGCTCACTACAGTTGTGAAAGCACAGGTTTTGGAGTTCGCTGGGACTGTATCAAATCCTGCTGGGGCAAACTCCACCCCTAGGCCTTGCACAGAGCCTTATGGAGACCCCGTTGTGGTGTGGGGGGCTCAGGTGTAGTAGGAACTGACAAGCATTAGTGGTTATATGGTCTTTGCTAGCTAGGGTTCAACCCCAACATAGGCAAGCAAAAATCACCACCTCACGGACTTCATGAACTGACAACTTTGAGGCTCCGTGAACCTGGCCCTGCCCAGTCAGAGCCAGTACCCACTTCCCACATGCCTCTCAGCTTGTGAGAATAGTGATATCAGCTTTGAGAATAGTGAAATTCAAATCATGGCACAGGAGATTTTGAGCAGTGCAAGGCAGGTCTGTAAAATCTGAGAAAAGGGCATGTTAATGCCTGTGACGCCCCGGCATATGACAGGCACCTGAGGTGTGCTGCTTTCTCTAGACCGCCCAGATCCGCTTCAACGGTACAGGAAAGGGCAAGTGTGTTTGTGAGTTTATTCTCCAGGTCTACCTCAGCTGCGCCCCCACCTGCACCTCCCACGACTGTAAGAGCTTTGACCTTGATGGCTTTGGAGCTGTCCTCTGGGGACACCACCTTCTGAGGCAATAAAGATGTCGTCGTCTGGTCTCCAGTGTTCCATGGGGAAGTTTCACCTGCATCAGGCTGGGGGAGCTCCTTGGGGCTCTGTAATTCTGCTAGTGAAGCTGCTTCTGTTGGCCAGAGGGAGAGCAGGGGTGAAGCAGGGCAAACATGGACCAGGATCTATATCGGGACAAGGTGGGAGTTAGGGTGAGGTCATTTGTAATCAGGATCAAGCCTGTGTCCTAGTTTGGGGGTGGGAGTCAGTGTGGGTTTGGGGGTTGAGTAAGGCCATTGCAGGGTTATGGCTGATGTCAGGGCTGCTTTGGGGTAGATGTGGGGTTAGGTGCTTCTGAGTCTGTAGAAACTCACCTTTTTGGTGCAGCAGGAAATGGTAGAGCTGGCCCATCCCTTCCAGGGAGGAGTGCTGAGTGGCCCTGTCTGGGTCCTGGCACAGAATTCCCAGCATGCCCATCAGTTGTCCCATCGATCTGAAGTCCTCCTTTGGCTGTGTTAAGAGTGTGGGACGACTGATGGCAGGGTGTACCCCCAGAGTCCCTGCTCAACAATGCACACACCCCAGCACACCTATGTTGGAAGGGATCCTCTCAAGTTGTATGACCGTGCTGGGGCTAGGAAGTGGATAAAACACAGGGGCTGCCACAGAACTCAATAAGCAAGTAAAATGATGTTAATGCAATGTTAATAAAAATGAACGCAAAAAATAATTTCCCTCCATGATAAAGGGTCAAAATCTTTAGACGAGATCCAACTTTGTACCTGCTGCTATGGTTCCAATAAAACTTTATTTAATTAAAACAAGAAGCTAACCCATTAGCCATTCATTGCTTAAAAATATGATTGATTTTGACTATGGAGTATTTTGGTATCCTTGTAAATTTTGCACCCAAGGAGAGTATCTCCCTTGCATTACCCTGGTCCCAGTCCTTGGTGTGGATATGGATTGTGAGTAACTTGAAGCCACTTTGATCCATTCTAGAGGGCTCTTTCTCTGGAAGAAGTGACTTTCTGGGGGTAGAGCAGTCCCCTCCTCCTCCAGCACTTGCATCCTCTACCTTCCTTAGCCCAGGTAGACTCAGGTAGCAGATGAGGCACTGATGCCCACCTTCTCCCAGGAGTTAGTGCTGATTTGGGGTGATAACACAGAAGCATTCACTTTCAGAAAAACCACCTCAAGTTCATCAACCCCAGGGGGTGATGGAGGTGATTTTCACCTGCCCCTCTGAAAAGGAGCTATTGTTATTCATCCTATAGGTGAGATGCTGAGGCTGGGGGAGGGGAAGCACCTACTCCAGGCCTCAAGTGCCCGCTCCTGGGTCAGCGCCAGTGCTACCTAGGTTCAGAGCCTGGCTGTGAGGCCTGGCTGGTCAAGTGTAAGGAGAGACCTCACCTGGGCTGCTCAATACCATCGAGCCCGGGTGGGACAGGAGGCCCAGCCCCAGTGCTCTCCAGGCTGGGCAGGGTACTCACATCCAGGCAACATCGCTGATTCAGGAATCTGAGCAGGGTCATGCAGCTGTGTGCAGCGCGCTGCCGCTCGTGCACTTTCTCTGATGCCAGCCAGGGATACAGGTGCTGGGGGTGGGGGGCGGGGGACTGGACCAGGTAGCTGGTCAGCCCCGCCCACCCTGTCAGGCCCTGCCATCTCCTCCACTGAGGTCCTGGGTCTCCACTCTCTCCCTGTCCAGCCTTCACTGTCCTTTTCCCACACTGCATCTCCACACCCTCTGTCCCCAGGAGGTCCCCGCAGGAGTGGTCATTTCTTCCTGCTCAGAGCCCTCCAAGGCTCCTGGTTCCTAGCCTGCCTTAAACCCTGGCTAGAACCCTGCTTTCCCACAGGTGTGCGCACACACAGGTCTCGGTACAGACATGCTGTGTAGTCCCAGATCACACTTAAGCCTCTCCATTAAAGGTGCAGTGTTTAGTGTTGGTGATTTGAAGAGGATGAGGACACATGGTATTTGGAGACTGAGTGATCTAGTGATTGCTGGGTAGCAGCTGGGACTTCCACTGGTGGCAGCCACTGCCACTTGTCACATTTAGGGGATGGCATGGTGCCTTGCTCCCTAGGCTGCTCACAATGGCTCTTAACTTCCATCTATGCGTCCAAGTTGGGGACCCCTGGTTCCCCTCCTGTTCCTCTTGTCCCCCTCCCCCTCTCCCTCCCCTTCTTTTTCTTTCTCTCCCTCCCCTCCCCCTCCCTCATCCCCTTTCCTTCCCTCCTCTTCCTCCTCTTAGCCCTCCTCCTCTCTTTTTCCATCTCCTTTTCCTCTCTCTTCCCCTACCCCTTCTTCTGTATTAGAGCCTGAACCTAGGACCTCCCATATGCTATGTAAATACTATTCTCCCACTTCTTTAAAATTTTTATTTTGAATGGAGTCTCACTAAGTTTCCCAAGGTAACCTCCAACTTGCAATCCTTCTGCCTCAGCCCCTGGAGTAGCTAGGATCATACCTGGCTTCAGCCTGGCTTCTCGGTAAGTTGGCAAGTCTGCTGACCTGACCCTCATTCTAGCCTCCGCATCCTGCCTGGCCACTCGCCTCCCTCCACCATGGCCAGATGAGTGCACTTATTTTGTCCCTGTCGTGCTGTCTGCCTGCGGGGCTCTGCCCTGCCCAGGGACTGCCCAGGTCCTCATCTAGTGCTCCTTGGTCAAGTGCCACTGGCTTTGGCCTCTGTCTCTGTGGACAGAGCCAGAATTCTCTCTGGGCTGGGACTCTGGGTCATCACTACCTATTGACTGACTTCTCTTCTATCAGGGCAGGACTCCTGGAGCACGGGGAGAGCAGAAGCCTCAGACTGTGTGGCCTTGGGGACACTGCTGCAGCGGTTCTCTATGGAGGAGCGCCAGGCTGCTACTCCTCACCCTCCAGATGCCACAAACCACTGTGATCCATAACTGTCCTGGCCAGGCCCTGTGTCCTCTGGGATGCCTTCTTTGGGCCCTGACCAAGGCTGAGACCCCCTGTCCCCAGCACTGGGGTGCCCCACCAGTGCTTACCAACAGCAGGAATTGCAGTTCACTGGTTGTGGGGCTCTGCATGATGAAGCTCTGCAGCATGTGGTCCAGCGCCTCCAAAGTCTGGCTGTACAGGGTCTGTGGGGGGAGGGTGTCAGCCAAGCCTGGGGGAAGGGGATGGGGGCCAGGGCATGTGGGTGCTGCTTATTCCCTGCACACCCCAGGTCAGGCTCCTGCCATGAAAGTTCACACTGGCTCAGAAGGGGACCTGCCACAGAGCCGGAGATGGGGCAGAGGGGCTGTCCGGGACTACCCAAGAGCACAGGTTTTTTGTGGCCAGGAGAACTTACCCTCAGCAGGCAGGCCTCCTTGGTGGGTGACCTGTGCTAGCTGTGATGGTCTGCCACTGCTGTCTTGAAGTTTTAAATAGGCCCTGGCTTTCATTTTGTATTGGGCCCGTCAAATCATGCAGCTGGCTCTGGTTTCTGGGGTTCACACCAGATTCCCAATAACTTAACTGCTTTGCTTGCTGGGTGTATTCATATTGGCAGAGGCCATAGAAATTGTCCCCACCATAGGGCATCAGGAGCCATGAGCCTCTGGATACTAGCTGGCTGGGTGCCCTGGAGAGCTAGAGTCACTTCCTTTGTGAGGGTGGCAGGAAGCCAGCCCCATGTGCCACTTGGGATAGGGTTGAACAGGAGCCCATCCCAGCACCCTCAGCTCCAGTGCCAACCCCAGTGGCAGCCCACTGGTCAAGGCTGGAGGGGTGGTTGGTGCAGGGTAGACTCTGCTGGTTGTGGGCTGTCTGATGCCCACGGGCTTGGGCTTGTGCAGACGCTTCCCTTCTGCAGAGCTGTGGCTGTGGTGTTCCTAGAGCCCAGGAGACCCTGCTTGTTCCTAGAGCCCAGGTGGACCTAGCCTTGGCGGTAGAACACTGTCCTGAGGCACTGGGGGGGATTCAAACTCTGAGTTTCCCACCAGCCAGCCTCATTCCTCTAAGCAGGCTTCCTTGTCCTCTGGTCATTGCCAGGAAGTGTCCACAGAGACTCTCTTCAACCACCTACCCTTAGTAGGGGACACTCAGTACTGACTGTGCCCGTGGGCCACGTGTGCCCCCTTGTGGTGACAATGTGCAAGGACAGGCGTCAGGAGTCAGGGCCTGAGGAAGATGGAGCAGAGCGCCTTCCTCCAGCCTGGCTGCGTTTGCAGCAGGGTGAGCTGGGTGAGGCCTGCGAGGAGTATGAGCAGTTAGCTATGTAGTGAGACAGCCCCATTGCTGGAAAGGTGACTCTTTCCAGATGTCCAGGACTTAGTGGCTGACTTGGGATTCTTGGATTTCTGCAAGGCTGGGGAACGGAACTCATCCTTTCCTCTGTGCATTTCTCTTGACCTGCTGGGGCACTCAGAGGAAAATGAAAACCTGACCCTGCCACACAACCCACCAGTAAAGGCCGGCAGGGTGGTCCGTGCTGGGTGGCCCTGCTCAGGATCAGCAGGGAGGTCATTCACAGCCTGTTTACAGAGCGCCCTGCACCAGGAATGAGCACCCAGCCCCTCATTTCAGCCCTCTGGCTCAGGACCACAGCTCTATTACCCTCTTCATTTCTCAGGTGGGCAAATGGAGGCCCAGCACATTTAGGTAACTGCTTAGGACCCCAGCTCTGGCTGTGCGGTAGCCAGGGACACTTTATGCAGGCTGTCCCCTCCCAGTTGTTAGCAGACAGTGGCGCCCAATGCCCTGCCCATGAGGCCCCTGGGCACTGCATGCTGATGGGGACTGCACCTGTATATTGGGTGGTTCCAGAAAAAGGCAGGTATGTCTCTCCAGACTGTCCATCGGGGGCAAGGCAAATACGCTGCGGAAGCAGGTGGACAGGAGCCGTGACTTCCTGTTTTTGTCTATGGGTGGCCTCAGCTCACTGTTGGGAAGAGAGGGCATGAGTCTGAGGGTAGGGAATGGAAGGTTCTGTCAGCAAGCCTGAAGCAGCTGGGATGCAGGGTGTACCCTGGCATCTGCTTCCAACGCTGCAGACCTTACAGGTTTCTGCCTCCTAAAGAGACATGTGTATACATCTACCTCATTGGTCTCCTTGCTGCAGGGCCTTTGCATGTGCTATTTAGCTAAGTACATGCAGGGTTTACTCTCTTGTCCTTCTGGGACTTTGTTCAAAAGTCCTCTTTCAGGGCAAGCTAGCTCAGCTTCCAGCTGTGTCTTGAAGCCTAGTAGGGCATGAGGCTCCATCAATACTCAGTTAATAGCCCACTCATCATCAAGTTCCATTGACCTGAGCTTGGGTTTTCTGTGGTCCTCAGCTCCTGAGGGTTTTGCAACCCCTCTCAGTCTCACCTCCCTACTGCAGGTTCTTCTAGTGTCTCCACCAGCCCTGATATGTGTGGTCTGTACCCTAAGAGTCAGCTTTCCGGGAACAGGGCTGTTCCCTGTTGGCTTGCGGCAGGGGGCCTGAAACTTGATAGGTGCTCAGTAGCTTTGTGCACGATGGATGAATTAGTGAATGAGGCTGGAGAGGTTAAGCTTTGGGTGGGTTGACGCAGTCTTGGGGTGGGTGCTTGCTCTGATCTGCTAGCCATCTTGCTCAGGCCCACAGGGCTGCCCACTCCATGCAGGCAAGCACAGGCAACTCTGAACTCACTGGACCTCCACTTCCTCCTCACCTGGTCCCTCCTCACTCTCTGGGGGTAGAGGACTGATTTGGGGTCTGCTCCTTGACTCAGGGGTCCCTGAGCCCCTGGGCTCTAACCTCCCCTCCCTTTCCCTGGGGTTGGATGGGGTCTCCCTCCCCACCCCAGATCCTGCCGGTGCTGGCGTCTTGGTGTGAATGGCTGCTCTCCCCCTGAGCATCTGGAGTATCAGGTCACCCTGGGGAGGGGCTGTGCCCACATCAAATGTTTAAGCCTTCGTAGGCCTTCCACCCCAAACCCATTCTGACTGATGAGGCCTTGACTTCTTTTTTTCGCGCTGGAAATTGAACTCAGGGCTTTGTGCATGCTGGGCGAACCCTCTACCACTGAGCTGCATCTCTAACTCTTCTATTCTGACATAGTGTCTAAATCACTCAGTTGCTCAGGGCGAGCGTGGACTTACTGTCCTCCTGCCTCAGCATCCCAGCCCTGCTGAGATTATAGGCTTGTATCATTGTGCCCTGCTATGCTTCTGTTGTGCCCCCTACCCCCAGGAAGACTGGTGCACAGCCCTGCATGGGCTGGACCCCTACCAGAGCTTGGATGCGATGTGGATGACCTGCTGGCGGCTGGTGGTGCACAGTACACCTGGGGACTCTTTTTCCATTAGAACCTGCAAATCCACCATGAAGGTTGAGCCACTCGGGTCTGTCTGGCCCATCCCACTCTGATGCTGGGTCTCAGCTTGTCTCAAGACCTCTGGACCCGGCTTAGAGACCCAGAGCATGATCTGGACCTGGCTTAGAGACCCAGAGCATGGCCTCTGCAGGCAGACATGGCAGACCTGAGTCCCCATCCTGCCTGCCCGTTGTGTGACGTGGGCAAGTATCCAGATTGCTCTGAGCTCACCAGAGCACAAGCAGGGTGGCCTCATGCATGTGTTCCATGGGAAGTGAGGCGTGGAATTTCAGAGTTGGAGCTCCAGTGGGGAGGGGACAGGCTGTCCTATTAGTGCTCCATCACTACTTCCCAGTCCCTCCTGTGTGACTCCACTGCCTGGAGATTCCCTGAAGGCCGAATCCTTAATCTGGTCTGGGGAACAGGTCAACATGTGCAGGACAGACAGTTCTAGCCTTTCTGGGCCTCGGTGGTATTGCCTGTGAGGATGGACTGGCCAAGCAGGAACCCCTTAAGCATCAAGTGGCCAGGGACATGGAGTGTTTCCAGGTACAAAGGCTTGTGAGAGAGGTTGACATACCTAGGAACCCACCCCACACCTTCTGCAGCGCCGACAGATACTAGCATGAGGAAGGAGACCCTTCATTCCCAGGAAGGTGCTGGTCTGAGAGGAAGGCCAGGCACTCACTATCAGACACTCGAGGAGCTGGGAGGTCTGGGAGAACTCGTAGCTGTGGGCGCCCTCTCTTCGGCTGATAGCCTCCACCAGCATCATGATGGCTAAGAGGAAACTCTGCTTGAGGGTCTCATCCTGAACAAGGGGACAAAGGGGACAGGGCAAGCTGAGAAGTCAAGAGTGCAAGGGAGAGGGCAAGAATCCAGGTGGAAATGGTGAGGCTACAGGTTGCAGGGCAGTGGCTGAAAAGCATAGTAGAGACTGCCGACTGGATTCCTTATCAATGAGCTGTGGGGCTGGGGATTTAGCTCAGTGGCTTAAGCGCCTGCCTGGCAAGCAAAAGGTCCTGAGTTCGATCCCCAGTACCAAAAAAGAAAAAAAAAAAAAAAAAAAGGAAAAAAAAAAAAAAAGAAAATCAATGAGCTGTAAAGTGTGAATGAGGTGATAATGTTCAAACACCCAGGAGACTCAATGAGGCAGCAGTTGGTGCTGCCCCTCACTGCTCCTCAAGTTGGAGGCATGGGTGCAGAGTCACACAGATGTCACTCTGCCCTCTCAGTGTCCAGTTCCACCCAAAAATGAAAGTCTGGGGTTTGTTTTGTGCAGTGGAGTTAAGTCCTCATGAAAGCCCGGGCATGTCTGGAAGACCATGGAGGAGGAAGGAATCAAACAGGAAGCCAGGCCTGGATCCCTGGGGCTCTAAGGAAGAGCAGGAGGTAGGCAGCCTGCTTTGAGGTCTAAATCTCTCTGTCTGTACCATTCCAGGTGGGTAGTGTGGAGGTGCTGGTCTGAAGATCTAACTCCCTCCTGAAGAGTGTGGGTTTGGGAACAGTAGCCTGCCATACCCAGGAGCTGTAGCGGAAGTAGAAGATCATCCTAGACAAGATGTTGTCCACCCACGGAAGAATGTGGGCCTTGGCCCTGGCTGCCATCTGACCATAGGCGAGGAGGATGGTGCTGCTTGCCCATTTCCACTGCAGGTCCTCCAAGCTCTGGTCCTGGGGAGTGGCCAGATAGGGGATGTCAGGCCCTGCTGGAGCCCTCCTCGAGGGGAGTGGGAAAGGAGGTGCCCTGGGCCCTACCAGGTTGCTAGAGACAGAGCATTCCAGGGGAGCCTCAGGTTACCTCGGGAAAACAAGAGATGGCATTGACTCTTTGAAGGGTTGGAGTGGACTTGGGGGAGCCACAGAAGGGTGTGTACAGAGGGTTGACTCTTCTGGGACTAGCAGATTGCAGGTCTACTCCTGTGGCAGTTCCTGCCAGAAGCCTACTCTGTTGCATCTGGTGCACTGTATCCCATTGGGTTGCTGAGAGTCTGGAAGCCTTTGTGCCTCTGTCCAGAGACAGCAATATGGTGTGTGGTGCTTCCCCAGTGGGTGAGACTCAGGGAATAGTGGACAGATGTGGCCTAAGGACCACTATGGCACCACTCGCTCAGTAGAGGCATCCTCTGTAGGCCTGGGACATGGGCTTGGTCCAGCTGCAGACCTCAGGAGTCACTGGCTGTCCCCGGGCTGAGGGTTAGTGGAGCAGCCTGGAAGGGTACTGGGGAGACCCCATGACCTGTAGGAGTCATATAGGATACAGAAAGCAAGAGGCAGGGTGCTCCCTGTCTCTGTCTCACGTTTCAGATGCACTGTGTGCCCCAAAGCCAACCTACAATCTGACACTGGTCATCACAACACAACTGGCTTGTCATGTGCCAGGATCTCAATGGCCATGGCCCATTTCTGCCCCCAACAGGCCAGGTAGTGGGGATCCTGCTTAGAAGAAGTAAACTGAAGCATGGGGTCTCACACTGTAGGTGGAGGCACAGGTGGGACTGGAATCAGAATCCGTGGCTCCAAGCCCATGCTCTTGACCCTAAACCTGGGATCCCAGTCTGGCAGCTCTGGTACCTTTGAGATGGGGCTTTGGAGAGTCCACTTGACTGGCCGGCTCCTGCCAAACTGGTCCAGTACGGCCCAGACGTCATCCAAGTGGTGGGCTGCAGCCAGCCCCACAGTGAGCGCGATTCCCTGTTGGAGATGGCCCAGTGCTACTGAGGAGGGACCTTGAAACTACAGGACTGGACTTGGCCTCTCACTTGGTCCATTAGAAGGGGTAGGGTTCTTATCTGAGATCACAGGGTATCCATCTCCCACCCACATGCTCTTTAGGATATGCAACTCTATGCCTAGCCCAATGAGGTGTCTCTTATGGGGTCTGGTGGGCAGAATGAGGGGAGGCAGGAGGCAAAATGGGAGTCCTGGAGACTGGTTGTCCTTGTATCAACTCTGAACAGACCTGTGCCAGGGGAGGATTGAAGAGCTGTAGTGGGGTGGAGGAAAAGGACCCAGGTTGTGAGTGAGACTGGGGATTGATCTAGAACTGGGTCAGGGCTCAGGTTGTGACCTGGATCAGGCTAAGCCTGTGGTCAGAGCCAGGCAGCTGTGTGGTCAAGGGAGACTGAGTCCTCACCTCCCTCTGCTCGGGCCACTGATGTGATGTTTCCAGGAGGGCTTGCAGGTGTGTCCTGACTGTGGTACTGTCCTCCGCTGCTTGCAGGATCAGTCCATAGTAGTTGAACAGGAAAGTCTGGTGATGAGGTCAGTGTCTTGTCCTTAGCTGGACCCATGTGACGTGGTGCAGCACTTCTTCCAAAAAGCCTCCCTGACCATGGTCCCTTAGCCTCCTGGGCCTTGCAGTCACCCTCCCCACCCTGCCTGGTGGTACAGCAGTGTGTGATTTAGTCTGCTGTTCAGGTCCAGCTCCTGTTCCTATCAGACCCACCAACTTCTCTCTAGGGCCCTGGGCATTCTGTGGATAGAGCCCCAAGCCTGCATGCTGACTGGGGGCTGCCTGGGGTAGCAAGACCCACCTTCTCTGGGCATTGGCCCTGCAGAGTCTGGCTGGGCTTGGTGAGGGCCTCCAGCAACTCCTTGGACCACATGTTCAGGAACTTGACTGACTTGACAGTTACCTGTTAGCAGATGAGGGTGGGCAGGCCTAGAGCCTCTCTCCCTCTGTCCTCTGCCAGGCTGCTAACAGACACTCCAGGACCTACTCTATCATCTTGCCCTCTCCTCTGGTTCTCTAGGATCCAGCTCTCTTATTTGTTAGATGGCCCTCAGGGACAAGGAACACATTCCTCAAGGGGACCCTGGATGTGTTCAGGTAAGGTAGGGAAATCAGGGGCCTAGGAGATTACAGAAAGGAATCCTGGCCATGTCCCTAGCACAGAGCAGGGTCTCAGATATGGCAGATGCTGTGTTGACTGGAGGTAGCCCCTCTGCAGGCTGGGTGCTAGGAGGCAGGACTTGACCAGTTTTGTTTGCCCTTGTGTGCCCAGCACCTGCATCATGCTCAGCACATGGTGGATGTTATATTAATGCTCCCTAATCAATGAAGACCGATCAAATGGATGAATGGAATATCTTTTCAAAAAACGGGATTCTAAAAGTTCTGATCCTAACATCACATGGTTTTGTAATGACTACAAGGTCTTTGTATTTCCAATGTTCCTAGATTCTGTATTTCAGTAAGTGTCAGATTTTTGTTCCAGAGAGGGTGGTACGGGAAATTCCTCTTGTGTTATGATCCCAAATCCCAAAATCTTAAAATACTGATAAATATGATGATAAATATTACAGAAGTTTTTTGAGCAAAACTGGTATAAAACAAAATTTGAAATTGTGGACATTGGGTATTGCATCTCAGTGATGAGGAAAGTAACTAAGATACTATGCCAGTGTTTCATCTTCCTGTTTACTCTACCTTACAGGTAACAATCTTTTACTGATCTGGGCTGCTCAGCAATTGCCTAGCTGCCCGCATTCTGCCTGGTGTGAGGGAAAGTGCGTGCAGCACTCCTCAGCCCACGGGGAAGCTTTGGTGTCTTGATGGGAGCCTGATAAGTCACTGCTTTGCCTCCCACATCACCAGAGGATGCACTGGGAGGCCCCTCTGGGCCTATCTGGGCCCCACCCAGTGACTCCAGAGCTGACCGCAGCTGCCTGCCTTTGGCCTGGCAAGCCGAAAGTGCAGGCAGCACACTCCAGCCCACGGGGAAGTTTTGGCACTTGGCTCCTAGACTGGTAAGGCCCCGCCCAGCAATCCCAAGTGGCTGGAGCCATCTGGTAAGGTCTGTCTAAGGACCTCCACTCAACTGGGGAAACTCCCTGCAATAAGAATAGATAGTCTCAACCCAAAAAACAACTGAGAACTTGCATTCGGCTTTCCTAAGGGAATATAGGACAATGACAAAATGAAAGAGCAAAATGCAATCTTAAACCTTCAGCCCAACCCATGCAAGTGTAGGAAACATGGACATAGAACAAAATGTAGGCTGGAAACTCCTGAAATGATAGTAATGAAGTAAAGAAAGAACTCCAGGAAGCTATAAAAGAACTCAGATCAGAAATAATCTCCCAGGTAAAATAAATTATAAATGTAATGAAAGAAATGCTGAACACATCTAAAGAAGACATAGTTAAAAAATTAGAGGAACAGTAGGGAAACCTTGAATGAATAATATAAGAAACAAACAGAACGCATGAAACAGATTCAAAGAGATACACAGGAAATCAAAAATTCCATTGAAAATTGGCAAAACTGCCTTAATGAAAGTGAAGATACACTCTCAGACCTTGAAGACAAGATTGCAGCTAGTGAATAGGAAAGGAAAGATCTTTTAAAAATAACAAGGAATCAGGAAATAACAATTCAACAGCTGCAAGATGATGCAAAGAAAAAAAACATAAGATTGATAGGGATAAATGAAAAAGAAGGGGACAACACAAATGATATCAAGAGGCTATTTACAGAAGTAATAGTTGAAAATTTCCCAAACATGAGAATGGAAACTGACATACAGATCAGTGAAACATATAGAACTCCAAATAGCCATACATCCAGAGACACATAAATAAATAAAACTACATTCAGACATATAATAATCTACATCCCAGAATTCCAAGAACAGAATATTGAAAGCTGTTAGAGAAAAGAGGCAGATCGCCTATAAAAGAAAGCCTATCAGAATCACAGAAGACTTCTCAACACAAACAGTGAAGTCAAGAGAGCATGGAGTAAAGTATTTCAGATCCTAAAGGAAAACGACTTCCAACCCAGACTGATGTACCCTGCAAAACTCCCTTTCAAAATTGATGGAGAAATAAAATACTTCCACAACAAAAAACAGCTGAAGAACTTAATGACCACCAAACTAACCCTGCAAAGAATACTGATAGACATAGGAAAAAAACCACTAAACAAGACAAACAATTAAACAGCATGGGAAGTTTAAAAATCAACAGCAGAAAGATAATATGTCAAAAATAAACCAGTATATTTCAGTTATAACCAGTAATCTAAAATGCCTCAATTCACCAATTAAAAGAAACACACTGGCAGAATGGATCAAGAAACAACATTCAACCACATGCTGTATACCAGAAACACATCTAACCCAAAAAGAAACTCATAGCCTGAAAGTCAAAGGATGGAAAACAATACTCCATGCAACAGGAATCCACCCAAAAACAGGGGTAGCCATTCTGTTTGCAGATGATGTGAACTTCAAACCAAGAATGATCCAAAGAGATGAAGAAGGTTACTACATACTAGTTAGGGGAAAACTTCAAGAGGAAGAGATAACAATCTTAGATATATATGCACCAAATTTGGGAGCACCCAGCTATACAGAACAAATACTAATGGAAATGAAAAATCAAATAAGCAATAACACAATTATAATAGAAGACTTTAACACCCCATTGACACAAAGTGACAGATCAACTAGACAGAAAATCAGCAAAGAAATAACAGAACTGAATCACACCTGTGCACAAATGGACTTGGTGGACATATACAGAGTGTCCCTTCCAACAACATCAGAATATACATTCTTCTCAGCAGCAAATGGGACATTCTCTAAAATAAACCATATACTAGCCCACAGAACATGCTTAAGTAAATGCAAAAGAATTGAAATTATCCCATGCATGTTATCAGATCATAGAAACATGACACTAGAAATTAATGACAGAAGGAACTGCAAAAGCCCCACAAACACATGGAAATTGAATAATATACTTCTGAGCAATCAGTGGTTCCACAGGAAATTAAAGAAGAAATTAAACAATATCTACAAGCAAATGAAAATATAAATACAACTTACCGGAACTTGTGGGATGCAATGAAAGCAGTCCTCAGAGGAAAATTTATTGCACTGAATTTCCACATCAGAAAAACAACGAACACAAATAAGCAACCTGACGTTATACCTCAAGCATCTAGAAAAAGAAGAGCAAGTCGAGCCCAAAGCCAAAAGAAGGGAGGAAATTATAAAGATCAGAGCAGAAATTAATGCAATAGAGACTAAGAAAACAATACAAAGAATCAATGAACCAAAGAGTTGGTTCTTTGAAAGAATAAATAAAATAAGCCCCTAGCCAGACTTATTAAAAAAAGAAAAGAAAAACTCAAATTCATACAGTAAGGAATGAAAAGGGTGAAATCACTACAGACCCTGTGGAAATACAGAAGATCATCAATAACTGTTTCGAAAACCTCTACTCTTGTAGGCTTGATAACACAGAAGAAATGGACAGATTCCTAGAAACATATGAATTACCAAAGATGGATCAAAAAGATGTAAAACTGCTGAACAACCCAATTTCAATTAATGAAATTGAAAATGTAATTAAAACCTTACAAAGAAAATCCCAGGTCCAGATGGATTCACTCCAGAATTTTACAAAAATACAAAGAAGGCTTAATGCTGACACTCCTCAAACTCTTCAATGAAATTGAAAGAGACACAATTTTTCCTAACTCATTCCTGGAAGCAAGTAATACTATACTACCCAAACCAGAGAAAGATCCAACAAAAAAAGAGAACTACAGGCCAATCTCCCTAATAAAAAAATTCTCAATAAAGTGTTGGCAATGAAAAAATTGATGAAAAAATTCTCAATAAAATGTTTGCAAATGGAATGAAGCAAATCACCAAGAAGGTTATACACCATGATCAAGTGGTATTCATCCCAGGAATGCAGGGATGGTTTAACATATGCAAACAGATAAATGTAATCCACCATATCAACAGAACCAAAAATAAGAATCACATGATCATTTCTATAGATGCAGAAAAAGCTTTTGATAAGGTCCAACACTCATTTATGGTAAGAACCTTACAGAAAATTGGAATAGATGGTCTTTACCTCAATATGATAAAAGCCATCTATGACAAACCAACAGCCAGCATCATATTAAATGGCCAAAAACTGAAAGCTTTTACTCTAAAATCAGGAACAAGTCAAGGATGTCCATTGTCACCATTCCTATTCAATATAATGCTGGAAATACTAGCCAGAGCTATTAGACAAGAGAGAGAAATAAAAGGAGTAAAGATAGGAAAAGAAGAAATTAAATTATCATTATTTGTAGACTACATGATACTCTACATAGAAGACCCCCAAAATTCCACTGAAAGACTTCTAGATGTAATACCAAATTCAGTAATGTAGCTGTATACAAAGTCAACACTCAAAACTAATAGCATTCCTAAACATGAACAGCAAACTCACTGGACGAGAAATAAGAGAAAACATACCCTTCACAATAGCATCCAAAAAAATGAAATACTTAGGAATCAATCTAACAAAAGAAGCAAAAGACCTATTCATGGAAGATTGTAATACCCTGAAAAAAGAAATTGAAGAAGATCTCAGAAAATGGAAAGACATTCTCTATTCATGGATGGGAAGAAGAAATATTATGAAAATGGCCATTCTCCCCAAATTACTATACAGATTTAATGCAATCCCCATCAAAATATAACTAATATACCTCACAGACCTAGAGAAATCATTCCTAAAATTCATCTACCAGAAAGACCTAGAATAGCAAAGGCGATTCTGAGCAACAAAGGCAAGGAAGGAGGCATCACAATTCCTGACTTGAAGTTATACTATAAAGCTACTGTAATAAAATCAGCAGTGTACTGGAATAAAAACAGACCTGAAGATCAATGGAATAGGTTAGAAGATATAACTACAACTACAAACACACTCAACCACCTTATCTTTGATAAAGGGACCAAACCTTAACTGGAAGAAAGATAGTCTCTTCAATAAATCGTGCTGGAAAAATTGGCTCTCCATATGCTGAAAACCAATACTAGACCCATGCCTATCACCATGTACTAAGCTAAAGTCAAAATGGATTAAAGATCTAAATATTAAAACAGAAACACTAAATCTGCTGGAAGACAAAGCAGGTAGAAATCTTGAAGACATAGGGGTAGGTAGAGAATTCATGAACAAAAATCAAACCACATGGGTAATACTTCCCAGAATCAATAACTGGGATCTCATCTTATTAAAAAGTTTTTGCATGTCAAAAGAAATCTCCAACAGAGTAAAAAGGAAACCCATGAATTTTGAAAAAATCTTAGTCAACTGTCCCTCAGACAAAGAACTTCTGTCTAGAACATATAAAGAATTAAAAAAAAATCAGACCCTCGAAATTCAAAGACCCAATCCAAAAATGGGCATCTGAGATGAATACGTAGTTCTCAAATAAAGAAATAAAAATGGTAAATAAATACATGAAAAAATGTTCATCATCATTAGTCATTAGAGAAATGCAAATTAAAACTACACTGAGATTCCATCTTGCTCCAGAAAGAATAGCCAGGGTAAAGAAAACTACCAACAACAAATGCTGGAGAGGCTGTGGGGAAAAAGGAACTCTTCTGCACTGTTGGTGGGAGTGTAGCTTGGTACAACCACTGTTGAGGTCAGTCTGGAGGTTCCTCAAAAAGCTGGGTTTGGAAGTCCTGTTTGACCCAGCTATTCCACTTCTAGGCATATTCCCAGAAGAACTGAAAGCATCACACCACAGTGATATATGTGCACCCATGTTTATAGCAGCACAATTTGTAATAGCCAGATCTTGGAAACAACCTAAGTGCCAATCAACTGAGTAATGGATTAAAAAAAGGTGTGGTACTTTTATACAATGGAGTACTATTCAGCTATAAAGAATGATCACATTGAGACATTTATAAGTGGGTGCAACTTGAGAGCATGTTCATTAGTGATGTAAATCAAACTCACATGAGTAAATACCATATAGTCTCCCTAATGTAAGAAATGGTAAGAGTACATAAGATACAAAATCCTCAATAAATACAGTGAAAGGGTAAGAATCTTCTCAAAGGGGGAAAAATAATACCTCAGGGAAAAGCAGGAAAAAAAAGAAGGGAAAAGAAAAAAATATCTAAATTTGTATAAACACACTTGTGCTACAAATTGTATAAGTTCATAGAACAAAGCAGTTAATATTCATAGGATTGGAACAATTTTGAATGTTTTTGTCAGGTGACCTGAGGAACTCTTGAAGATCACTATGTAAAATATCATCCTTAGTTCTGCTCCTACCACTGTGTTTTGAAGGCCTGTATCATTATTGTTTTTGGGCTCTTTGCTATGGTTATTTACTTGTCTTCTTTGTTTCTTACTTTTCTAGTAATCTGTTTTGTTTTGTTTTTTGCTTAATGCAGAAAAGATAGGTATAAGTGTAGAGGTTTATACATGCCTAGAACTTCTCCTAAACAGTTTATGAGAATCGATTATATTATGTGTGATGAAATGAACAGCTATTTTGAAGAAAAACAGACATTATGGTATCCACTGCTCATTTCATATCATCATGCTGTGAAATCTAACAATGATTCTATTCTTTGTTCAGAGTGGTTTTAGTCAGTTTTGTATTGTTTAATTTTAACACACATGAAGGTATGGACAGCCATTTTGAAGATAATGAGAGATATTATGGTAGCCCTTGTTGATTTTACTATTGTCTGGTTTTGAAGGCCTGTAATGCCTTCATCACTCTGTTCTGATCAGTTCTATACTATTTTGTTTTGTATGAATTCATTGTGTGTGAAGATACAGACAACCACTTAGAAGAAAACAAGAGGCACTATGGTAGCCACTGTAGATCTCCTGTTGTCTTGTTTTGAAATTTGTGTCATTTACATTGTTTTCTTCTGATTTGCTTTGTTCTGTTTTGTTATGCTTAGTTTTACTCTTTTTTAAAAAAAGTTAAATTAAAAAAACCAATCTTTTACTCTATTATTTTACTTAGTCTTCTATTAAGTCTTGAAATCAAAGTAGTGGGGTTCTTGTAACTGTTTCTTTTCAAGATTTTTTTTTACTATTCTAGGTCTGTTAAACCTTTCACATAAAATTGAATCTATAGCTTAAATTCTACAATAAAATCTTTTAGGATTTTGATTGGTGCTGTATTGTTTGTAAGTCAATATAATGAGAGTTACCATCTTAACAGTTATGATTTTTCTTGTGTCAGAACTTCTATATCCACATATCTCTTTGTAATACTTTTTCAAGACTTGGCTTATTTTTTGTGGCATTTATCTTTCTTTGAATCTTTTATATCTTTTATGATACTGGGTCATTAAAAAAGTGATTTTCCAATTGTTTGTCACTAGGAAACAGATATTCAATTGATTTATTTTAATATTTATCTCGTGTCCTGAGATCTTGTTAAATTTGTCTATTGGTGATTGTCAGTTCTAGTATTTTTTGTGGGGGGTACTGGGGATTGAACTCACAACTTTGCATTTGTCAAGTAGATGCTTATGCCACTGAGCTAAATCCCTGGCCCTAGTATTTTTAAGACTGTAATATTTTCTTTATGTGTAGTCATCCTGTCTGCAAAGATAGTTTCATTTTTTTCAGCTGCATCTAAATGCCTTTCCTTCTCTTTCCTCCCCTATTGAACTGGCTGGTCAAGGCTGACAGAAAATAGAGAGAGTAGACGTTTCTACCTCATTTCTGACCTTAGTGGGAAGGCATTCAATCTTTCATCAGGAAGCATGTTAGCTGTGGGCTTAGCTGTGCTTGTCGGGTTGAGTCAGCTTCTTTCTACCTCTAGATGGTTAGAGAGATTTTTAACACTAGTAAGTACTCAATTTTTAAAAATCTTTAAAAAGTTTTGTAGTTATTGCTAAGTTACCCAGGTTGGCTGTGAACTTGTGATCCTCCTGCCTCAGCCACCTGTGTAGCTGAGATTACAGATGTTTGCCATTGTTCCCAGATAAGTATGACACTGCCAAATACCTTTTCTTCATAGTTTTCATAAATATATTCATAATTTTCTACTTTATTATGTTAATGTGTTGAATTACACTTATTGCTTTTCAAGCATTAAACTGGCTACAGGTCCCTTGATGAGTCCTGCTTGATCAAAGTTCTACTATCCTTTTGCTCAGTTGCTAATATTTTGATAAAGGTTTTTGAGTCTATCTTAATGAAAGCTGTAGATTTATGGTTTTCTTGTTATGTCCTTGGTTTTGGTACATGGCTGAGCTGACCTTATAGAATGACTTGAAAAGTGTCCCTTTACCTTGTGTTCTTGAAATATTTGTGCAGAAGTGGTGTTCTTTCTTCCTTGACTATTTGACAGAATTCACCAGTGAAATGTCCGGGCTTGGAGTTTTTTAGGTTGGAATGAAGGTGAGGGAAATCCTAAATACTCTACCTGCTCTTGGATCCTGAATAAACCTGCTAGGTTTCACCTGCTTATAATCATGTGGCTTTAATGGCCTACAGATGACACCTGTGATGTGGAGGGTCACAATGCAATGATTGGTGAAGTCCAATCCCTTCATCTTTCCCCAGACTTAGCCCATTTAAATCCCCAGCCTGTCCTCAGGAGGGGAGGTTCTCCATCTTCATTCATGGTTGCCTGGTGAATAAACTTTGTCTTGCAAAACTCATCATTTCAGAGTGTGGCCCATTGCATGGTAGAAAACTGGACCTGATTCTGTAACAGAAAGGTGTTAATCACTATTCCAATGTCTTTAGTAAATGTAGGACTACTCAGATTTTCTGTTTCTTCTCCTGTCAGTTTGATAATTTGTGCTTATCAGGGAATTTTTCTATCCAATCTAATTTGTCTGATTTATTGAAATCATCTTTCATTACTATCCTTTACTGCCTAAAGATTTAAAAAAAATTTTTAGAAATTTATTTTAAAGAGGATAAAACAGTAAAACCAATAAAAACAAACCAGTGTAAGAGATACAGGCCTAAAAACATTACAGAATCAATAATAGTTACTATAATGCCTTTTGATGTCTTCAAAATAGCTACAGATAATTTCAGACATAGCAAAAATCAAACAGAACAGAATAGAATAGAAACGATAAAAACAAGACAATGAATGCAAAAAAGGACTTCAAAACAAGCCAAGAATAAATCCAAAGTTACTACCATAATTATCTTCCTATCTTTGAAATAGCTGCTCCTACCATTGGATTTGGCATAGTCAAACAAAACAAAAGAGAATAAAACCCATCTCAACAAAACAATGGAAATGATATAGGACTTCCAAAACAAGACCATAGGGATAAACAATGGCTGCAGTCCTCAGCAGGAGATCCCCCTAGATGTCACACTGTGGACCACTATTCTCTGAACCCATGATCAAACCATTGGCCCTAGACCTGCAATGTTAGTAAAGCAACAAAGCACCACAGGCATCCAATTGCATTTCACCTCCATAGCTGTCAACACAGCCTGTGTTTTTCCAGATAAGCTGGTCACTTACCTGCCTAAATAATTTTTAATGGCACTCTTTATTCCTATCTGAAATTGGTACTTTGAGCTTTTTCTTTTGATCCATGAGAGATTTATCAACTTACTGATTTTTTGATGAGTTTACTTTTGGCTTGAGTTATTCTTTATTAGCTGCTCCTTTTTAAAGATTCTTTGATTTCTGACTTAGTTTTTGCTATTTTCTTCTTTCAGCTTACTTTGGGTTAAATTTGCTCTTTTTAGGTAGCTTATTTAAATGAAAGTTTAAATAATTGATTTTATACTCTCCTTTTTCTCAAAGGGCATTAATATAAATGTCATTCTTTTTTTGTGCCAGGGATTGAACTCATGACCTTGCAGTTGCCAGGCAGGTGCTTATGCCACTGAGCTATATCCTCAGTCCTTCGTGTTTCATTCTAAGTATTGCTTTTTGTTGTTTCTTACAAATATTTACTTGTTATATTGTTTACTACATTCAATTCAGAATATTTCATAATTTTCTTCGTGAGTTCTTCTTTGACTTAAGGGTTATTTAACTGTGTGTTGTTTAAATTCTAGGAATATGTAGATTTTCCAGATAGATTTTAATATTGACCTCTAATTTATATTTTTATCAGAGAATGTACTCTGATTTTAGTCCTTTTAAATTTGTTGAAACTTGAAACATGTGGTCTGGCCTGGCACTGTCCTGCCTGCATGGAAAGGAATGTCAGTTTGATTAATTGTGCTGCTCGGTTCTTCTCTGTTAGTCACTTGCCCTCAGTTCCTGCTATTCTGCTGCTCTCAACAGTGCTGCTGCCTCACTATGAGGATTGACTTCCCTTTCCTAAGGGCTTCCTGTGTTGCTCTGTGCAGACCCCTTTTGGGGATTTGTAACTACTGTCCTAGTGACTATTCAAGCAAGGGACTTTTATCCCTATTTGACAGATGAGGAAATGAAGGCACAGAGAGGGAAAGGAGATCACCCTCGGCATGTACTGTGGTTGGCTGACCCAGTATGTGAACCCAGGTCTGTTGGAGCCCTATGATCCTTCTCAGAATTCTCAACCTCTCATCCCCATGAGTGTCAGAGATGGGACTCTTGTTTCTTGGTTGTGGCATCCTCAGTCCACCTCAACATGCTTCCTCCTGTCCCGGGCCTCAGCTCTGGCCCTGCACCCTTTCTCCCTCTCCCAAGATGGGTGGGAGGGGTGGTGTGTGTTGGCCACCTGCTCTATGCCAAGCAACTAGAGACCAAGGTCCAAATTCTAACTGCTCTTGTGACCAGGTTGCCTCATCCTGGATGCTACTGGCTCATCTGGAAAGTGGAGGTCCTCCTTGCCACCCTGCTCCCTTTCTCCCCTCCCTCTTTTTTCTTTCTTCCCACCACCTCTGGGTTGCAGCAAGTGCCCCTGTTCTGGGTGTTGCCCCTCCCACTGGTGTGCCTACCTGGGCCAGCAGTTCTTCCCAGTGTGCCCTGTCTTCCTTGTTGAGTAGCTCCTCTGCAGGAGGGGGGTGGGCTATAGGACCACTACTGATACCCACAGCCAGGGGAGAACCCCACGCCCCTTCTTCCCGTCCCTCAGACAATGATTGAGTCAGGTGACACCATCTTGTCTCAGTCTGGCCTGGTTAGCAGGAAAACTTAGGCTGGGATTGGGCTCAGGACCCAGACATCTGGGCTGGAATGGTGGCCCTGCCTCCTTGCTGTGTGAGCTCAGATAGGTTGTTTCTACTCTGCCTTGGTGTCCTCCCAGGCAAGCATGAGGAGTGGAGGCACCGGAAGGGTGTTCCGAGAGTCCAAAACATGTTTAGGAATTTTGGGAATCCTACCTTAGAGGGAGGGGATGCTTTGGGGGCCCCCAAGGTGCAGAGGACCTCCTGCCCAGGCTGTCAATTCCAGGGCAGGGTTACAAAGTCAAGCCAAGCCAGGTTCTGCTGGTCTCAGGCCTTAGAGTGCAGACCTTCCCAGCCTTCTCCTGCTGACGCTGCTGGCTATCCACCCACTCTTCAGAGGTCCTTTCCAAGTGAGCCCTATTCCCATTGCTCCAGACTGGCTCATCTCAGAAGCCCTCTCTGATGACCCCTAGCTGGTCACTGTCCTCTCTGTGCTCTGTCCTGGTTACTGAGAGCAGGTTGGTGGCAGCACAGTGGACTCCCTGGCAAGAGGTGGCAACCTGTTACTACCCACATACAGTGACGTCACTGCTGTGGACTCTGGTGCTCTGTGGGCCTAGGATCTCCCCTTGACTTCCCCTCCCATGCTGTGGGCAGGACCTACCATCGGAGGACAGGACGCCCATCACATAGAAGAGGCTGCGGTGTGGGAAGATGTCAGTCAAGAGCTCGGTCTCCAGGTGCTGTGCCACTGCCTGCCACGAGTGCCTGCAGATGGCCACCAGAACATTGCTGGCTGCATCCTGGTATGTGTCTTCCAGTTCCTGGGGTGGGGGCATGTGTCCAAAAATCAGAGCAGGCTTTTGTAGTGCTGAGTGTCTGCACATATGTGTGTCTGCTTTGTCAGGCCAGGTAGCTGTGATCAACCCATTTATTTGGATGGAAGACAGAGGCTGAGGAACCCTGTATCCATAACTCTCCACATTCCTTGCTCTGCAGCAGTTTCAGGCCATGCTGGAACTGTCTGACCTGTGTCCTCTCGGTAGCCAGGGAGACATTCCCACTTATTATTTTCCCTACCTATAGTCTTAGAGGCACAGTCCTTTGTGGGTCCTTTCTACTTTAAAGCCTCGGGCATGCTGTGCCCCTGGGCCTCTATCCCTGCTTGCCTGTCTATTCAGATCCTGGTCCATTTCTAAGGCCCACTGTCTCCTATCCTCAAGACACCTGTCTGAAAGGCCCCATCTGACACCATCTCTCCCCTTCCTGGCTCCTGGAAGCTCAGGACAACAAATCATTCTTTAATTCTTTGTCACCATGTATTTAAGATCAGAAGCTGTTATTTCCCTAGGGCTGTCTGCCTGTGGAGTCAGCATGCCAGCTGCTGTAAGATAAAATCTGCTGACAGTTCCCTGCGACTTTGTGGGTCCTGTGAAGTACCCTGCCTCCCAAGGGTCATGCTCTGGCATGAAGGGACCACTTGTGCCTGGGGCTGGCCCTGTGCCATGGTGATCCACACTTTCTCAGCAGGTGCACTGGTATTTTGCTCTGGCTCTGATGTAGAGCACTACTCCTTTCTATCCTGTGGTGGCTGTTGGTGCAGAGAGGCACAGCAGGGCCGCCTGCCTTCTGTGACATCTGAATGTGCAGGTGTCTAAGGTCCCTCTACCCTACTCTCCCTATGAATCCCTCCCACTTTGAATCACTGTGTAAGTTGATATATCATTTACAACTTATTGAAAGTATGGCTACAAGGGCTTCTTAGGAATGAGGGTGTCTTGCACATGCCTTTGGACTCTGACCTGGACATTCGACATGTCATTCTGAACAGCCTCTCCTAAATCTGCTGTACACAGAGCAGATGAAGCATCAACATCATTTATATCTTGGCAGGTATGCAAATAGTCTGTCACAATTATAATTCACCAACCACAGACCCTGACTGGTCTGAGTCCTCTCAGTGGCCCAGGGGTCACTTCTACTTATTACTTCTCATAGCTGCAGTCTTAGAGGCATGGTTCCTTGTGGTTCTTCTGTCTGTCCCCACCTTGCAGGCTCCTCATGCCTGCATGACATCCTGTGTTGCTCATTTCTGGGTAAGGGGTTGGTATTAAAAATCTTATTTTGTGGCATTAGACTTCCATGTCACCCACACAACTCAGGGTGAAATAAGCCTTGCCACACCTGCGTGGTCCTAAGGCTTGGGTTGTGGAGGGCCAAGGTGACTGTCACTACTCTCTGGCCATCCCGTGTGTACTGAGTAGTCCACCATGGGGCTGCCAAGGTTAGTGGTTCTAAATGAAACCACCTGTCTCTGGTTCTCCAGGGGCAGCCACAGAGATTGCTGGCCAGCCTGTGGAGACTACTGACCTGGTTGAGGTTAAGGGTCAGTGTGTGTGGGGGTAGTTCATGGCCAAGATGGGGATCCCAGGCTGGATTATGGCCTGGTAATGGGCTAAACTGGCAGGTAGCTTTCTAGAGCTGCCCCATAGGTAGCAACAAAAGGATGGTAAGGGTAGTGATGGGCAGGGAGCCCTGGGCCCACCTCAAGGAGGGCTTCCTGCAGGAGGAAGAGCTGCAGTTGGACTTCTGCCTCCACTTAGAGGCCCTATGGCCTTAGACTAGGACTGTCTTTTGGGGTCAGCTGCCATTTCTGGAGAGTGCCTGAAACTGTCCCTCTGAAGGGGCATGTGGCCAGGATGTTAGGAAGAGAGAAAATGCCTGGCAGACCACAAGGCTAGCACACTCTCACCAAACCCAAGGGCCTAGAGCCTGGCTGTCTTATGAGGGTGAGGAAGGGACCCACTGTGGATTTGGTCATGTTATCCAGGGCCAGCTGCATGAAGTTTTTCCTCCAGGGCTCCTCCAGGCAGTCACTGGCTTTGATGACATTCTCCAGGACCTGGAAGAGCCGAAACTTGTGCCGGCTGGAGATCTGTGGGTGGCAAAAGGGACACTGGAATGGTTGGGTCTAACCATGCAGCACATGTCTGTGGGAACATGGGTGGGAGAGTGTGTGAAGAGGCCATAGGGAAAATCACAGGAAGCTGCTTTTGACCACTCACTCAATAACCCTTAGTAAATATTGCTCTGTGCAGGTATTAAACCAATGCTGCAGGGATCACAAAGAACAAAAATTTCTATCTTTAGGGAACTGCTTTAGCAGTTTAAAAAATTCCACCTTCAAAGTCAGATCATTCATTCATTTTACTTTTTAACACTTAGGCAGATGTTCTCCCCACCAAACCCACCTCTAAATCCATCCATCCATCCATCCATCCATCCATCCATCCATCCACCTATCCACCCATCCATTTCTGCCACTTACTGCTCTGTGACATTTGGCAAATCCTTTCCTTCCCATAAGCCTCAGTTTCCCCATCTATGAGGATCATATCTACCTCCTGTGCTTTTTCTGAGTGTGGTCAACATATGCTGGTCTGCTTTCCTCCCTTCCTCCCTGTCCTGCTTGGAATATAGGAGACTGAGACTTGCTCCAAATCATGCAGCTGCTCTACACAGAATCCAGGATTTGAGCCCAGCTTGGAGTTAATCCCTCCCCTCTGTTCCCCAAAGACCCCATCAGCTTCCACCTGTGGGTTGTCTGTGAAGTAGTCATGGATGGTTTCCATCACCAAGTTGGGGGACTTATGAACCATATTCCTGAGCCTCTTGATGACGAACTGCAGGTAGGGAAGTTCTGAGCTGCTTATGTCCTGGAGCATCTTCAAGCAGATGGCTGAAGGTAGCAAGAAGGTATGAGGGTGAGTGGGCTGGGGGGGGCATCACATTGTAGCATAACTGTTGGGTGACTAGGAAAAGGTAGATCTGGGAGTGGCAAGGAGTAAGCTGAAAATGAGGATTGGAAAATTAGATACAGTGGGTGTCCTGGACCTGCTCACTGTCTCACGACTCTGACTGGGTTCAAGATAGGATTAAAAGCAAGGATATGTACCAGTCTACATATATCCTTATTTTTCCATTCATATTTCCATCCATTAATTGAACCATTTACTGTTTCACCCACCTATTTATCCATCATCCATCTATCCATCTGTCTCTCTTCTCACACATTAATCTATACATGTTGGTCTATCAACCTGTTTGTCCACCTGTTTGTACAGTTTTGCATTCATCTACACATTCATCCATCTAGGCCAGTGGTGGTGAACCTATAGTACTTGTGTTGTGGTAGGCTGTTTGTATCATTGAAAACTCTAAAAGGTTTGCCTCACTGACTTAGGCTCTCGTAAATCCATCCACCAACCCATTCATAAATTTGCCCATCTGTCTCTGCTTCCACTAATCCTTCCACTCTGCATCCTCTCACCCAGCACTCCTTGGTGCTTGAGTGAAGGTGAAGGCATTTCAAGGAGGAATCATGCCTCAAAAGAGGTTCTGAGGTATGGAAAGAAAGTGGAAGGGATTAGGGGGTGGGAGATGGGTATACTTTGGGCTATGAATGGTTTCAGGAGGCAAGAACAATCCCAGGGAGGTTCTGCAGGGATCTCTGCTGAAAACTTCATATGTTCATCACATTTCTTGCCATATTAAGGATCCCTCAGTGTTGGATCTTTTTCTTTTGGAGGGGTCTGGTGGGATCTAGATCCCTTGTTCTTTTATGGCTGAACTCTAGGGATAGTGATCACCTGAGTGGTAGGCATTCTCCATGAACATCTTGTGGTCAAACACTAGTCCACTCGGGCTGCTCTTGGACTTGTGGGGCAGGATACTGGAGGAGTGGGTCTGTTGGTTTCTGCAGGCAGAGTCCCGAAGGGCTTTCATGTGTGTTGTGTCCAACATGGATCTGGATACAGAAGAAGAGATCATAAAGTGGAGAATAGTCCTGGTATGAGAGTCTGAGGGTGCTTGCATGTATTCAAGGTGCCCTTGCAGGGACATTAGTGGTGGTCAGGCTCATAGTGTCCTTCCCTGTGTCTACCCCCTACTCTCTTTGATGGTCTGGAAGAAGGGCAGAGGATGAGGTCTCAGGACACTGTTGAGTAGACAGACTGCCCTGAGGCGATTATTTTGTATCAGTGGAGAGAACCATTTTAGTTGGAAGATTCCTGCAACTACTATTGTGCTGGAATGAAGAAATGCTGATACTGGGGTAGGCCCTTCTATTGCTGAAGGTAGTCGTGGGTGGAGACCAAATTGGGCTGATTTTCCAGTTGTCAATAGTAATAATCCTATAAATGGTAGAAAAGTAATCTTATCTTGTATCATGAATAGTTGTTGAAATTCTCATGAATTTAAATGTAGAATAAACCATGAAATAAATATTGCAAATGCAATAGCCTACTAGTGCATATGCCTGGATGCCCTGCAGAAGCTCTGCAAACCTGCTAGTAGGCTGCAGAAGGGCTCAGGGTGCCATATCCCCTGTTCCAGGTCTCATGCTGACTTGGAGGAGCCAGTCTCTTTGGGACCACACAGAGGATTGCTCTGGTTGTCTAGGGTTCACAGTAGAGATCTTGGAGGTTGGAAGAGCTTTAAGATCAGGTGGAACCCATTCAAGCTGGTGTAACTTCTCCTTTGTTCCTCCTGTTGTGCAAACACATACTGACAGTTGCCACAAAGAGAAGACATCCTTGCTTTTGGGGAAGCTGTACATTCTATCCCTGACTCTCCGTGGGGTCCCATGGTTTCTGCTTATTCACTCTCAGTTCTCATTTCTGGAACCTGTTTCAAGTGAAGCCTGCCCTGGGCTTTCCCAAGGCAGCAACACTCAGTAAACTGAACAGGTAAATTACAAGGCACTTTAGACTGCAGCTTATTTCCTCACATTTGGTTCCTTCAATTCTTCTACCACATAAGCAAGTCAGACCAACTCAGACTCTTCCCAGGGTCCCCCTTCATGTAAAGGGAAATCCAAAGTTCTGAGGGTGACAGGAAAAACTGATGCTTGCAGCTTTGTGGTGCAGTCAGATCTGGGTTCTCCTTCTGCCTCAAGCAAATTGAAAATTGGAAAAATACACAAAATCACAGCTATCAGACATCACACAGTGCAGCACAGAACTGTAGTCACTGAGAGATGGGAAACCAACAAGGCCAGCTTAGATTGCCACAGCCAGCTGCCAGGACAGTTTCCAGTTTCTGCTGCAGGATGAAGGGAACAAGACGGCCTCATCAATTTGAGGTACTGTAGGTGGCAGTTTGGGGAGACCAACGTGGCTAGGGTGTGCAGTGAGAAATCAGAGGAGGAATCTACACAGGGAGCGAAGGGTCTGGAGATTGGCAGAACAGGCCAGTCTTCATCTGCACTCAATGAAAGAGCTGCCCAAAAGGACTAGAGAGAATGACCCTCAGAACTGGGAAGAGCTCCATTTCCACTAGTCCCAGTGCACAGAGAATTAGGCAGAGTACTTTGAATAGTGTTAAGTCGGTGTGCAGAGACTCACACAAAAGCAAAGATCCATTGACCTTATCTGCCAACCTCTGAAAGGAAGCCTCAGATAGACCAAACTCTTTTTAATAATTCACATCCCAGAACAAAGCTTAAGCATATTTGAAAGGTACAGGAATACCCAGTACCCAACAAAGTAAAATTCACAATGTCTGGCATCTAATCAAAATTTACCAGGCACACAAAAAGCAAGAGAACATGATGCATAATGAGGAAAAAAAAATCAGTTGATCAAAACAAACCCCGATCTGGAAAGATGGTGGAGTGATGAGCAGTGGCAAATCGGCCTGAGAAAGAGACCCAGTGCTGGAGTGTAGCAACCTGGGGAAAAGAAGAAGGAGGGAACTGGATGTTCAAGACCCTGGAAATTTCTTGAAAGAGGATTGGAGCCTGTGGAGAGAGTGAGTGATAGAACTCAAGGCAGAAGAAGGAGGTGGCACCCTGCTTTCTCCCCACAGTTCATTTGCACAATGTGCATTCCCTTGAAGTCCTGGTTTGTAGAATGACAGCGGAAGCTTGAGCCTACAGAGGTGCAGTGATGGTGGGGGATCCCAGAGGCCTCCATGGAGAAATCTATCAGTGGAGCAGATCAGTGGATGTGGTGGGTTGCAATGGCTGGTGAGTGACTCCATTCTGAACGTCCCCAGGAGAGGATTATTGACTGGATAACAACTTGAGGTGAGGCCAGCTGAATCTGGGGCTTGGAGTAGCTGTGGGTTGGCTCTATCTTGGAGCTGTCAGTATCTGGGTGAAGCATAGCTCTGGGAGATGCCCAGGGTTGGGGAGCTGAGATCAAGCCAGTAAGACACACCCATAGTGTTGTAGGCTGAGCAATTTAGATCACAGGCCCAGAAGTTCAGGATCAGCCTGAACTTCTGTGGAGTTGAATCGGCACCCCACCTTATTCCTACCGCAGGTTTGCTGGGATCATACAACACAAATCTGGGCTCTGTCTCTTTTGTCTACCAGTGGAGACACACCCTAAAGTGGACACTACCACAAAACTGTAGACTCCAGAAGATAACCACAAGCTTGAAATCACAGAGAAATCTCTACCTTTTTGTTTTTAATTTTTTTTGATCAAATATTTTTTTTCATGCGTG
The DNA here is from genome assembly GCA_004027295.1 of Dolichotis patagonum. Classification (NCBI taxonomy): domain Eukaryota; kingdom Metazoa; phylum Chordata; class Mammalia; order Rodentia; family Caviidae; genus Dolichotis; species Dolichotis patagonum. The sequence continues at coordinate 43,878 of PVJX010001707.1, forward strand.
TGAACATTGTTTTTAGTTTTTTGTTTTGTTTCCTTCTTGTTTTTCATTCTTCCTTCATTTCCCTCTTGTCTTCTTCACCAGTCTCCAAAAGCTTAGGTAATCTTTTGTCCTTCAGTCTTGCTTCTAATCTCTTTCTTTTCTTCTATTTCTCTGTTTCCCTCGTATCCTTTTTAAATTTCTCCACAGAGGGTAAAATTGCTCAATTGTGGGTATATTTAATGTATATAAATTTCTGGTTTTAGATTTTGTGATATAACTATAAATCTTGTTCATATGGGTAAAGATGGCAAATTAACAATTACCACAGTTTGCCATTTTATGGGCTGGACTAGATCCTATTGTTATAACTGATTGGCCTAATTTAGCCAAGGTGACATGGTTGTTCTGATCAGTTATTTTTCCTTGTATGCCAAGACCAAGATTGTCCAAAGGTCATAAAAAATACTGTATAATACTTTTGTTTAGTACCAAAGAACCAGGGGCAGGGCCAAATAGGTAGCAACTTCTCATTCCTAATGAACAGAAGAGATAGGCTCTTGTGACAGACTCAAAATCCAAAATCTGGCTACTTCTAGAAGACGTCTCTGGAAAGCAGTCATTTTCTAAGAAGTTCTTGATACTGGCAATAAAGCAAACTACTATGAACAATTTACAAGCATCAATGCAGATTTTTTTTTAAAACAATAGCAAATGAGAAGACAAACAAGCAAGATGCAACCCTAGATCTCCAGCTTCCTCAACACAAACCCAGAGGGCAGTGGGGTGGAAAAAAATCAACCCACCTGAACTCTCTGTAGTGGTAACAGAAGAAGTGACAAATCAGATGAATGAAGCTCTAGGAAAAAACTAATCAGAAATAATTTCTCAGATAAATAAAGAGATGATGACCATAATGAAAGACATTGTTAGTGAATGTAGAGTAGATACAGATAACAAATAGAGAAGTTTAGGAAAATTATGAAAACAATCAATGCCCAACATAGGAAAGAAATGGGATCCATGAAACAGGTTCATACAGATATCCATGTTTCCACTACTCCTCAAACTCTTTAATGAAATTTAAAAAGAAGAGGTACTTCTAAACTTGTTCCTGGAGGCAAGCATTACTCTGATAACAAAACCAGATACAGCTCCATCCAAAAAGAGAACTACAGGCAGATCTCCCTCATGAACATAGATGCAGAAATCCTCAATACAATATTGGCAAACAGAATTCAGCAAATCATCATCATGATAATTATACACCATGACCAAATATAATTAATTTCAGGGATGCAGGGGTAGCTCAACATGAGCAAATCAATAAATGTAATACACCAGATTTTCCCACAGGTAAGCAGCATGGGTGGAGAGAAGGAGGCAGACCAGCCCCATGCACATGCAGGACACCATCAGGACTCTCCCATGGGTAGGCAGTGAGGGCTGGAAGAACCAGCCAGCCGTGCCTTGGAGTGAAGCTTTCAATTTTTTACCATTAAGTATAATGTTGGCTGTTGGTTTGTCATAGATAGCTTTTAAGCAATTGAGATAGATATCTGTTCTGTTTGGTTTGATTTTAATGTGTCTGGTGGTATGGACAGCTATTTTGAAGATAACAAGAGGCAGTATGGCAGCCATTGGTGATTTCCTATTATCTTGCTTTGAAGTCCTGTATCACTTTCAATGGTTTGATTTAATTATATCTGATGGCACAGGCAGCTATTTTGAAGATAACAAGATATATTGTGATGGCCATTTCTTATGATCTTGTTTTAAGGTTCTGTATCACTTTCACTGTTTTGTTTTGATTGGTTTTACTTTCTTGTTTTGTTTGATTTTATTATGTCTAGTGGTATGTGCAACTATTTCAAAGAAAACAAGATATATTATGGTAGCCATTGTTGATTTCCTATTATCTTCTTTTGAAATCCTGTATCACTTTCACTATGTTTTTTTGATTGGCTTTATTCTGTTTTATTTTGTTTGATTTTAGTCTTTCAAAAATGAAAAAATTAAAAGAAAGTAATACAGCATATTAGCAGAACCAAGGACAAAAACTACATGATCATGTTGATAGACACACAAGAAGTATTTGACAAAGTTTGACACATATTCATGATAAAAACCATACAGAAAAATGGTAAAAAATTGAAAGCTTCACTCTAAAATGAGGAACAAGATAAGGATGTTCACTATCACCATTCCTATTCAATATAGTTCTGGAAATATTAGCCAGAAAAATGAGATAAGAGAAAGACATAAAAGGAATGAGGATAGGAGAGGAAGATATGAAATTATTATTTGCACATGACATGGTACTCTATATAAAAGAATCCAAAAAGTCCATGAAAAGACTTCAAGATCTAATAATCAAATTTGGTAGCATAGCTGGATAGAAAATCAACACTCAAAAATCAGTAACATTCTTGTACACAAATAACTAACTCACCAGGACAGAAATTATGGAAACCATACCTTTCATAATAGCATACAAAAAAAGAAAACATAGGAATCAATCTAACAAAGGAAATAAAAAAGCGTTACACTGAAAACTAAAAAGGACACCAAAGAGGCTATACAAAAATGGAATTCTTATTCTCCTATTCTAGGTAGGAAGAACCAATATAGTGTAAATGACCATATTTCCAGAACTGTTTTACAGATTTAATACAAACTCCATCAAAATACCAACAGCATACCTCACAAACTTAGAAGGAACAATCCTAAAATTTGTTTGGAAGTAGAAGTGACGTGAAATAATAGAAAAAGCAATTCTGGGCAACAAAGGGAAGGCAGGAGACATCATAGTCCCTGACTTGAAGGTGTACTACAAGGCTACAGTAATCATAACAGCATGGGACTGACCACAAAACAGAACCAATTGTCAACAGAGCATATTAAAAACAAGAAACAACTTCAAACACTCAGCTGTCTTATTTTTGACAAAGGAGCCAAATATCCTCACAGGAAGAAAACCTCTTTAATAAATGGTGCTGAGAAAACTGGCTTTCCACATGCCAAATATTAAACCTAGACTCACATCTCTCACCATGCACTAAACTAATATCAAAATGGATCAAATATCTGAATATTAAAAATGAAACACTAAATCTGCTGGAAGATAAAATAGACAGAACTATTAAAGACATAGGTATAAGCAAAAACTTTATGAACAAAACCCTGGTTACACAGGAAATATTACAAAGAATCAACAAATGGGATCTCATCTTATTAAAAATATTTTTCACAGCAAAAGAAATCACTAACAGTGAAAAGACAATGCATGGAGTGAGAAAAATTTTTGACAGCTGTTCCTTAAACAAAGGACTAATATCTAGAATATATAAAGAACTCAAGAAAAAAAATTGGACCCTCAAACTTTAAAGAACCAGCCCAAAAATGGGCATCTGGAATGAACAGACATTTCTCAGATGCAGAAGTACAAAAGGCAAATAAATATATGAACAAATGTTCAATATCATTGGTTATTTGAGATATAAATTAAAATAACACTGAGATTCCATTTCACTCCAGAAAGAATGACTGTTATCAAGAAATCAACCAGTAACAAATACTAGCAGAGCTGTGAAGAAAAAAGAACCTTTTTCCACTGTTGCTGGGGGTGTAGATTGGTGCAATCACTGTGGAAATCAGTGTGAAGATCCTCAAGAAACTAAAATTGGAGGTTCCATTTGACCAAGCTATTCTTCATTTTGGTATCTTCTCAAAAGAATTAAAAGCCTCATGCTGCAGTGATATACGTATGCTCATGTTTATGGCAGCATAATTTGTAATAGCTAAAACATGGCAAGAGTTTAATTGCCCATCAACGGACAAATGGATATAGATGCATTCTTTTTTATATGATGGAGAATTGCTTTGCTATAAGGAAGGCAGACACTGGGACATTTCTAGGTAAATGGATGCACATTTACCTAGTGAAATAAATCAGACACCTGTGTGTAAATACCACATTGTTTCTTTGGTGTGAGAAATCTAAAGAATAAATAAGTACCAAAATGTATAGCAGATATTAGGAAATAGGAAGAAAATATTCAAAAGGTAAGAGGAACTTTACCTGGAAAGAAAAATAAGAATCAACATATATTAAGTACTGTAGGGATAGGCTGAAGCTGGAAATTGACTGTACATGTGGGGGCCAGACAAGCCCCATTAGAGAATAAAAAGCACCCACTGCAAGCCACTTGAACAAGCTGCTTTGGTCCAGAGAACACCAAGCCCTGAGACAATCCAAGCAATGCATTGCTAGGCAAAGGGAGTAATGTGAAACTAACATGCCAAAGATATAAATAAACACTCTGTGGTGGTTGAACAGTTCCTTTCCTTTCATTCAGAGAGAGAGTTCCACCTGACCTCAGCTTTTTGCATGTTATTTCTTTATTTCTCCATCCTCTCACCATACTTCCCTCCCAGGAACTTTGAGAGTTGTGCCGGACATAGCAATGTACAGGTACAAATTCCCTGTGATAAATGTGATCAGTACGTGTATCTAAAATGTACTGATAAAATTAATTAACATCAACCCAGAAATGATAGTTCAGTAGACAAGAACATTAAAACTGCTGTATATATTCCATATGTTCAACACGGGAGACTAAAATGTAAGCATGTTAAAGAGAGACACTCAAAAAGGTATATATAAAGGAAAACCATTTTTCAGATTAAGAATACCATGAACTTCTTTTTTTGGGGGGGGTACTGGGGATCAAACTCATGACTTCATGTTTACCAAGCAGGCACCTGTGCCACTGAGCTAAACTCCCAGCCCTACCATGAACTTCTTTAACAATAGGTTAGACATAGTGAGAGATAAGATTAGGAAATTTTAAGGCCAATGGAATCTCCCTAAATGAAACAAAAACAGAAAAAAGACTGGAAAAAAACTGAGCTGAGTCCCAGCAAATTGTGGGACAAATTTAAAGACATTGTGTACATGTAATTTGAGTCCTCATAGGAGAAGAATGGGGACAGAAAATGTATTTGAAGAATTAGCTGCGTATTTCCAAATTTGATGAAAAGTTATAAATTCATATATCCAAGAAATTAAATACATTTCAAGCAAAAGAAACATGAATAAAACAACATGAAATCACATCTAAATAAAGTTACCTATAAGCTATGGTAAGAGAAATCTAAAAGATGCCAAAGAAAAAGTATTCAATAGAGGAATGTACAATAATGGATAGTTCTTGTTGGAAACAATACAAGCCAGAAGACTTGTAAACCATTGAAAGAAAGAAAAGTTCTGGTAACTTGCCAAGCTCAAATTCCATATCCAGAGAATCTTGAAGAGGTACAGGTGAAATGAAAAGGTTTTTGTGTTTATAAAACTCCTAAGATTTAAATCCTAGAAGATGTATGCTATTGACAATGTTAGGAGAAATTGTTGAGGCAGAAGGAGGATGACAAATATGGAATTATACCAGTGTATGAACAATACTGGCAATGTAATAACAGGTTATAGAAAGTGTTTTTCAGGGGCTGGGGATTTAGCTCAGTGATCTAAGCATCTGCCTGGCAAGTATGAGGTCATGAGTTCAGTCCCTGGTACAAAAAAAAAAGTGTTTTTCTTATTTTAAAAATTTAACATAAAATAAGAACTTATTGTGGGTTTATAACAACACAGAAGTAAGACATATAACAGCAATAGCACAAGTGGTACAATATGACTTGAAGATAGAATGAGATAAAGTAGCATTGTATGCTATAATCCCTAAAGCAATTACTAAAAAATACAAAAAAAAATATAAAAATCCAACAATGGACATAGATTAAGACCACATCATATCAATAGTCACATTAAATATAAATGACTTAACCACCATAATCAAATAGCAGGTTCTTAAATTAAATAAGAAACCAGGCCCAAATATATGCTGCCTATAAGAAATAAACAAAAGAAATAGACACCAACTGATTAGAAATTAGGGGAAGGAAAAATATATGCCATGTTAACATTAAAGAGAACTGGGGTTGCTTTGTTAATATCAAAGTTATTTTTAGAATAAATAACAGGGATAGTCAGTTTAGAATGATAAAGAGTCATTTATCAGAATGACAACCATTGTAAATGTTCATGCATCTTAGAACTACAACATACATAAAAGAAAAAAGAACTAAAAGGAGAAGCAGGCAAATCACAACCACAATTAAAGATTTCAATAATCCTTTCTTATTGATAGAATAAGGTGTTATCCATAATGATATGGAAGAGTTGGACGACACTTCACCAGTGTAACCTAATTGATACTTATAGAACTCTGTCTTGCAGTAAAAATCACATTCTTTTGAAACACACATGGAATATTTACTACACTAGGCCATATTCTGTGCATAAAAAGTTCCACTAAGTTCAAAATGATTCAAATGAAAGACAACACGGTCTCTGGCCACAATAGAATTAAATGAGACATAAAAAAGAGATAGGTGAGAAGTCCCTAAGGATATGAAAACCAAATGATGTACTTTTTAAAAAAATTTTTATTTTAAAGAGGGTAAAATTAAACACAACAAAACAGAACAAAACAGAACATAAGAAAGCAATGTAAGAGACACAGATTTCAAAGCAAGACAACTGGAGATATTCACTGTCTATCATGTTGTCTCTTGTTTTCTTCCAAATAGTTGTCTATATTTTCACATAGAGTGAATTCATAAAAAACAACATAGCATAAAACTAATCCAAACAGGATGGTGAAGGCATTTTAGGTCTTTAAGACCAGACAATAAGGAAGTCAACAATATCATAGTGTCTCTCCCTTCTCTTCAAAATAGCTGTCCATACCTTCATGTATGTTGAAATTAAAACAAAACAGACTAAAATCACTCTGAACAAAGACTAATAGTATTGCTGGATTTCACATCATGATGCTACAGAATCAGCACTGGGTACCATAGTGTTTCTTTTTCTTCAAAGTAGTTCTTCATTTCATCATCCATTACATAATCAATTCTCATAAGCTGTTTAGAAGTTCTATGCATGCATGAGTCTGTACATGTATATCTATCCTTTCTGTATTAGAAGGAAAAACAAAGCAAGACAAACCAAAACAAATTCCTAGAAAAACATGAAATGAAAAAGTCATATAAAATCACAATACAAGGTGATTTAGAATGGTTACTATGATGTCTCTTGTTATCTTCAATAAAACTACCTATATCATCAGGTACAGTATACTTGAACATAGCGGTACATAACAATACTAATAAAAACAAAACATTGGAGACACTGTAAGACTTCAAAAGCAGGTAATAGTCAAACCAGAGTGGGTATCCTAGTGAATCTTGTCATCTTCAGAGTAGTTGCCTATACTCTCAGACTTGATACTATCAGTTATAACAGATTCAAATAAAATCAGCCAAGACAAAACAGTGATCTAACAAACCAGATTGAAGTAAGATCAGTCATAATAAGACAGTGTAAGTTATACAGGGCTTCAGATTAAGTTAATAGGAAATTAAGGATGATTACTGTAATATATCCTGCTATTTTTGGGATAGCTGTCTGTGCCCTGAAACCTAGTACAAGTAGACAAATGAACAGAATATAATCAAACTAAATAGAGCGGTGAGAATAATGTGGATTTTAAATCCTGATACACTATTAACAATATCCTCTGCTTTCCTTTTTTAGCCAGTTCCTCCCCTTTCACTTTCATAGGGTGTATTGTATATTTTGGGTCCTACTAAATCCTTTAGTTTTTAGATTGGGGGGTATCCTGCTATTTACCTAAGTGGTTCTGAACTTTTTTACCCCTGGGCTTGATCTTAAGTTGTATTTCTTTACCTTCTTTACCTTTGCCCCTATTTCTCTCTGGCTCTCTGTCACATAGAGTATTATTTTCTCGTATTTGACTTTCAGTCCATAAACCCTCTTTCAGGTTAATTATATTTGCTATACAGAGCATCATCATGGACCTTATCTCCTGATCTACTCTGCCTGTGTTCCCTTTTGTTAGTGTGTCAAGGCCATTTATGTTAGAGATTATAGCCAACCTTCTCTGCCTCACTTCTGTTATGCTATTTTTCTGCCATTGGTTGTCTACGTTTCTCCTTCATTCCAATGTCTGCCCCATTCATTGAGGCCTCTCTGCCACTGTTCCTGAAATCTTGATGTTTTTTTCTCTCTCTCTAGAATGTCCTGCAGTATTTTTTTGTAGGGTTGGATTGATGGTCACGAACTCCCCCAGTTCCTCTTTGTTGTGGAAGCATCTTGTTTCTCCATTAATTTTGAGAGACAGTTTTGTAGGGTACATCAATTTGGGTTGGAGGTTATTTTCTTTCAGAGCTTGGAATACTTTGCCCCAAGCTCTTCTTGATTTGATGTTTTGTGTTGAGAAGTCTGTTGTGATTTTGATGGGTTTTCCTTTATAGGTGATATGTTTCTTTTCTCTGATGGCTTTTAATATTCTGTTCTTCTGATAACTTTCTGGGATCGTGATTATTATATGTCTGGGTGTAGCTCTGTTTTGGTTGTAGGTGGCTGGAGTTCTGTATGCCTCATATATCTGAATATCATTTCTTTTTCCTATGCTTGGCAAGTTTTACTTATTTGTGTGAATAACCTTTGTATTTACTCCTGCTTCTTCACTCACATTTTTTATGACTAAGTTATAGATCCTCTAGTCATCTTCTAGCCTTTGTATTGTTACTGCCTATTTCCTTGTTATTTTTAAGAGATCTTTCCTTTGCATTCACACATTGCAAACCTATCTTCAAGTTTTATTAATCTATCTCTAGTTTCTTTCAGGTAATTTTGCCAGCTTTCAATGGAGTTTTTAATTTCCTGGTAATCTCTTTGAATCTGTTTCATGTATTCTAGGTTTTTAAATATTCTTCATTGAATGTTTCTCTCCAATTTTTGTGTTTCTCCATTCTTCTATCTGTGTCTTCTTGAGAGGTGCTTAGCATTTCTTTTATTAATCTTCTTATATATTGCTTTACTTGTATTAATATTTCAGTTTTGAGTTCATCTATAATGTCAAGGAGATATTTCTTCATGTCAGCTGATGCCATGTCCGATACTGCATATTTGCTTCCCTAAATCTCTAATGTATTTACTTCTCCTGGACTGATAGTCCCTGGGCTGGGGGCTGCACACTTTTCCTTATTTCTTTCTATTGTCATGTTTCCTATTTCTTCCATACAGGTGTATGGTGGAGGTCCCAGTCCCTTTCCTTTTTGGTTACGATTCTTCTGAAGTGTGCTGGCTAGGGATTTCTGCCGTCTCCAGTTTGCTGTTGGTCATTGAGGTGCAAGCAGGGGCAGTGTAGGCTGGGCCCTCCCCTCCAAGCCAGTCAACCAGCAGGGGCCTTCACCGCATTAGTGTGTGCTGTGTGGATGGAACTGGTTCGAGACAACTTCGGGGACAGTTTCATCCCTGGTTATTGGGTCCCATCAGGGGCATGACCCAGCCCCAGCAAATCCCACCAGTCTGCTCTAGGCAGGGAGCAACCAACTGAAGTCACTGCTGTTCCTTGTTCAGGCCCATCCTGCCCAATACCAATATGTCATTCAGTCAGTCACCCCTTTTCCTCTGGAGGGTCAAATTCTGAACACTCCCCACAGGCAACTGCAGGTCTCCACACTGGCTCTGTTCTCCATTGGGTTTGCCCACCCCTGACCTCAGTGTGACTGTGGCTCTGGCGGCGAGAGTGCCGTGACCGTGAGTCCAAGTGGCTCCAGCAAGAGCAAGAGCACTGCAACAGCGAGGTTGATTGCCTCCTTTCCCTTTAGTTTCTTCCTGGGTCGAGAGGATCCATCTCCCTCCATCTGGTCTTCTACAAGATGTTTTATTCTGGCATCTGAACTGTCTCTCTCAGAGAGGCCCCCTGTCTCACTGCTTACTGATCTGCCATCTTTGGCTCCTCCCAAATAACGTACTTTTAAATAACATACAGGTCCAGAAGATATCAAAAGAGAAAATGAGAATTATTTTGAATGGCATGAAAGTAAAAACACAACTTACCAAATGCCTGAGAGGAAAATTTATAGTGGTAAAGACATGTATTAAAAAAGGATGAGTCTGATATCAATGACCTTCAATTCTACTTGTAAAACTAAGACAAATGCAAATTAAACTCATAAAAATAATAAAAGTGGCCCAGAAACCAATGAAATAGAAAACAAAACAAAAAAATTAGAGACAATCAGTGAAATAAAAAGCGGTGCTATAGCCTGTGTCTAAATGCCCTCCCAAAGCCTCATGCAGTCATAGGTGGGGTTTTCTGGAGGTGACTGAATCTAGGATGTGTGTTGCTGGGACTGATTCATAGGGCAATGCAGGGATTAAGGGTGTGAGTGCTAAGGGGAGGAAACCTGTATAAAACAGATAGAAAGAGGCCTTGATGACTTCAGCATGCCATGAACATTTCTCCTTTGTCCTGGCACCCTATGTTGGAGCCAGTCAACTATGAACTGAAACCTCAATAAACTGTGCACTAAGTAAATCTTTCCTCCTTTAATCTGGGTGTTGTGTATTTTTTGTCCTCAGCAAAAAGAAGTGTAACTAAGACAGCTGGTTTCTTAAAAAGATGAATACATCAATCAAGCTCTAGTAGGACTTATTGAGACAAAAAACAGAGAAGAGATCAATTATTAAGAATAAGAGAAATAATCAGTTCTAGTCCCACAGACATTAAAGAATAATAAAGGAATATTATGAATAACTTAGTCAATAAATTTGATAAGTTACACAAAATAAATTCATTAAAACTATAAAATACCAAAGCTCACTCAAGAATTAAATAGTAGGAATAGCTCCATATCCATTATAAAAATTAATTTGTAGTAAATGTCACCCCACACACATGCAAAGAACTTCAGGCAGGCCTAGATGGCTCTTTAATTTCACCAAGAATCTGAGGAAAACATAACACTGGTAACTACAAAACTTCTCTGTCAGGGAAATATTGTCCTGATACCCAAACCATACAACAATACTGCAAAAAATGAAAACTACAGCCTAATATCCTCTATGAACAGACACAAAATTTCTTAAAAGGCAAAAAAAAATCTAAAATATATAGAAATTCTTATCCATCATCTCCAAAAGGGGCTTCTCCTGGGAATGCAAAGCTGGCTAAGTATTCAAAAATCAATTAACATAATTCACCATACTGACAAACTAGTAAGAAAATCATATAACCATCTGAGTAGAGGCAACGAAAGCATTTGAAAAAATTCAACATAATCACAGTAAAAACAAGAACTAAGGGATCTCCCTCAAGCTGATGAAGAGCATCTATAAAACTCCTACAACTCATATTGTACATAAAGGTGAAACACTGAATGGTTTCCCCACATAATTGGGAATGAGGTGAGATATTCTTTCTATACAACATTGTACTTCAGCCTTCATCAGTGTGAAAAGTCAAGAAACAGAAAAAAGGAGCATACTGGAAAGAAAGAAACTCGGTTAGTAAAAGAAACTGTTATCAAGGTAGAAAATCCCAGACACTTGAACTAGAAATAGATACTAGAACTAAAAATCAGTTTAAAAACTGCAAATTTTGTCAGTATACAAAAGCTGATTATTTCTGTTTATTAACTGAATAATTGGGAACTAAAATGCCAAACTAAATGTACTAAAGATATGCGATATTCAGGCATAAATAGTACAAATAATTGCAAGATCTGTACAATGTTTTTGCTTTTGTGATACTGGGGATTGAACCCAGAGCCTCCACACTGAACTACATTTTCAACCTTTTAAAATTTTTTTTTAAATTTTGAGACAGGGTGTTACCAGTTCACTAAATTACCTAGGCTGGGCTTTAAACTTGTGATGTTTCTGCATCAGTTTCTCAGAGTCCTGGTATTACAGGCATGTGGCACCATGTCTGGTTAACAAGATCTGTGTACTGTAAACTACAATGTACTGACGAAAGGAATCAAGAAGACATTAAATGGAGAGACATAATGTATTCATGAATTAGACAATTTGCTATTATTAAGATGTCAATTTTCTCTAAATTAATATAAGTATAGTATGAAATTTCAATTAAAATTCTAATGGCATATTTTTGTAGCAATAAATGTACCTTCCCTAAAATTTATATGAAATGGTATAAAATGAACAGAGTAGCTGAAGTAACTCTGCAGAAGGAAAATTTGGAGGACTAATTTCAAGACCATTACCAATTTTAAGAATTATTACAAAGCTACAGTAATCAAGACAGTGCAATATGAATGAAAGCACAGAAATATAAATAAGTGGAATAGCACATGGTGCACCTGGAGATCCACATATACAATGCTGATTAATTTTTGATAAGTGTGCAATTAAGAAAAGATCATCAATTCAGCTTATGGTTCTACAACTGGATGTTTGCATGCAAACATAACTCCTAATTTAAACTTTATACCATACTAAAAAAACAAAATGAAACAAAACAAAACAAAACAAAACAAAACCTCAAAATGGAATGCAGAGCTGAAAGTAAAACCTAAACTTCTGAAACCTCTAGAAGAAAACATAGAAAAATTTTGATGACTTTTGGTGAGACAAAGATTTCTTAGATGTGACATCAAAGCACTATACATAAAATGCTATAATAAAAAGATGATATATCGGGATTTTTTTTTTTTTTGGTACTGGGAATCAACTCATGACCTTGTGTTTGCAATACAGGCACTCCAGAGGCTAGGGGTTTAGCTCAGCGGCATAAGCACCTGCATTGCAAGTGCACGGTTGTGAGTTCGATCCCCAGTACCGATTAAAAAAAAAACAAAACAGGCACTCCAGCTGCTGAGCTATATTCCCAGCCCTATATACATGATGCTATAATGAAAACGAAGAACTTATGGTTTCTGAAAGATACCCAGAAAACAATGAAAAGATGAAGAAATATTTGCAAATCACATGTGATAAAATACTATATCTAGAATACGTAGAAATCTCTCAACATCAAACCAAATAACTATGCAAGCAAACTACCAGAATACAGGCAAAGGATATGAATGAGCGGTCCACCAAAGGAGACCAACAGATGGCAAATAAGCACATAAAAAGCAGTGGACATTACTTCTTATGAGGGAAGTAAGTTAATACCACCAGGGACATCCCTACACATGTGCTAGTGTTAGGAAAACTGGAAATACCAAGTGCTAGTGCAGTTGCAGAGAAGCTGGGACTTTTGCTGGTAGAAATGCTTATGGCACGGCCCTCTGGAGAGCCATTGGGTACTTTCTTACAAACACACCGACTGTGTGGCCCAGCTGCGCCACACTAGGCATTTACTCAAGTGAAGCGAAAAATCGTGTTCACGTAAAAATCTACATGCAAATGTATAATAGTGGTTAAAAATGGACAGAATACAAAAACACCACTTGATGAGGGCATAACCAAGCAGTGTTACATCCACAGAAGATGACTCAGCAATAAAGAGAAATGAATTAATTACTGATGAACTCAATAACATGGATGCCACTGAAGTACATTACACTATGGGAAAGGAAGCTTCATCCTGCCTCATCTCATTTCTGTGATGCTCTGGGAAGACACACAAATAGAAAGTTGCACTGTGGTTTGAGGAGAGTTTGCTACATGGGCCTGGGGGAGTGTTTGGGAGACCAAACTGTTTCAGAGCTTGTCTGTGGGAGTAGATACATGAATATTCACATTTGCAGAGCAGTACACTCAAAAGGGTGAATTTTACTATATGTAAACCATACTATAATAAAAAAGGAAGAAAAGATGTAAGAGAAGAGAAATTATTCCATCCTCTCTGATCTTTCCTTCTGCTTCCTTGGCTTACGCTACCCCTGCCCAGTGAGCTCCAGCTATTTTTTATATTGCCAGATACACCTCTACCTCAGGACCTTGGTCCTGGCTACTCCTTTAGTCTGGGGAACACTCTTCCTCCAGATGGCTGCTTGTCCCTGTCCCTTACTACCTTCTTCAAGCCACCTTCCTGATGAATTTATGTGAAACTGCAATCTGACCTTGCCCTGTAGGTTTGGGACCTGTGAGGTACACTTCATTCATTCCCCCACCTCTCAATTCAATTTTTCCCATATCACTTTTCATTCCATTATATACTTTATGATGCCTATTGTTGATTGGCTATTTCCCCTGCTAGCCAAGGGACAGGGGTCTTTAACTCTGGTTCCCAGTTGTTCCCTGACATCTAGGAGAAAGTCTGGCACACAAGAACTGGTACAATGGAGAGAAGATGTGTCCAAGGAAGCCCCAGCTCTGCCTGGTCTCTGGATGCACTGCCTCCCAACTCACCTAGACCCTGGCAGGCTGCTCCCTGCCACCTTTACCCCAGCAGCCAGCTTCCCAAGCATGTTTTGGGTGATTTTCTGGAGTGCACCTCCTCTAGCAAGCAGGTCCTTGGACTGAGCTGCCTGAGAACTTGCATTCATGTTTGTCTGGGCTTTGGTGAGACAAAGAAGATGCAAGTTGGTTTATCCTGGTGAAGTTCCCTGGGAACAGGATATGTGTTGGGGACAAATTTTAAGCTCTGGGAGCAGATAAAGGGCTGGGTATCTGCTCTGAGGAGAAGGCATGGAGGCTACATCTCTGTAGTTCCTGCTATGGGCTGGATTATGTCCCCTCCTCCCCTCAGTCCAAACATTGAAGCCTAGCCCCTAGTGTGTCTGTTGGCATGCCCATGTGGGCAGATTGGGGAATGATTATGTAAGATGAGATCATCAGGTGGGACCACATGATGGGCTTACTGGCCAGTTACTGGAGAGGGACCCCCGCTTACCCTGTGAGGTGTATCTCACAGGCCTTGAACCTGTGTCACTACCCCTAGGCCTCAGAGACAAATGCATTTTTATGAAAACAACTTAGCAATTTTAGCAAATGCCCATGGAAGGGAGCTTTTTCCTGGCTTAGATGCAACTGTGGCTGAGGATAGACAGGAACCCTCCCCTATATGACAGCTGTGGGGGACCAGGGGACCAAGTGCACAGGCAGCTACCATGACACTTCTGGAAGTAATCACATAGATCACAAGTGCCAATGCCATGGATATCCACCCGGGGTAGAGTCCCTGCACAACAGCCTGCTTCGTGCCCCTGTGGAGAAGCACCTGCCCGGGCAAGGGTCAGAGGAGGCCTATGGGCCCAGGAGGGTGGAGCTGGCCCTGGAATATGGCGGGTCACTTGGGACCTGGGAGGAGCCTTCCTTTCCTTGCATTCCTATAAATCTCTGCAAGATCCCGGAGGCTGTGTCCTCTCCATCTGGTCCTGGGCAGCAAAGCTAAGAGAAGCAGGTGGGCAGTGAAGAGAAGCAGTCTGGCCATCTGTCTGGCTATCCACTCATTCATTGGCACAGCCTGGTGTGACCCATGTCCATCTACACCTCTTGTCCTCATGAGCAGTCAGCAGCCATGTGCAGGGCGAGGTGGAACTCATAGTCCAGTCACTCTCGCCTCTTCTACTTTGCCAAGGACAGTAGCATCACAACTACCCCAAAGTCCTCCCTAGGTGCTCCTGCCCAAAGTGCAGAAGGCCTTGCTGCCTGCAGGGAGCACTGTCTTGGGAGGTGGAGAGCTGGGGTGCCTGGGTAGAGGAAGGGTGGCATGGACTCCCTCGTATCTCTGGGGGCTCAGCTGACCTGGGTTTGAGGGACGTGGTAGATGACACTCTGTTAGCTGCGCTGTGGCTGTGAGGCCTTTCAGAGTGCTGCCTGTCCATGATCGGGGTGCAGTTTGGGGGCTCAGAGAGCGCAGGCGCCAGCTCTGTCCTCACACCTGGCTGGTCAGCCCTGTCTCTGGACACTGCTTCTCCCCGCTCTGGCCAGCTCTGATCTCATCCTTGAGGTCACAATGGTCCCAGTGCCCACAGTTCTTTCCAGGAACCAACACTGTTCTGGAGATGGTGTGTGTGCATGTGGAAGCTTGTGCCTGGACAAGCACATGTGGATTTGTGTCCCCAGGGAGGTCTTCCACGTCCTTTCCTTCTCTGGGTCTCAGTTGTTTCCCATGAGACCTGTAGACCTAGACTGTGCATTAGTTTGATGCACCTTTGTACCTGTGCCAACGGCATTTCTTGGGGCTGGAGCTGAAACTGACCTTCAGGGCCCTGGTCTAAGAATGGAGGTGCTGAACTCCTCTCTAGGTTTTGCTGTGAAGGCTCCAGGTCCTCTTCAGCGATAAGAATTGGGGGTGCTCACAGCCAGGGATTCTGAGAGGGTAGCTGACAGGGAGGGCTGCCTGGACTCAACACAGCCCACTCTCTACCTGTCCTGTGGCCCAGTACCAGCCATTCAGTCTCTGTGCCTTCATCTTCCTATTTGTATAGTGAGAGCACAGCTGCCCCAGCTCCTGGACTGCTTGGACCAGGGTCTGTAAAAGGAGAGGAGCTCTGAACAGTGCCTGTGGGGCTGTGATTTCCAGCAGTAGGACAGTGGGCGAACCAGATGCCTAGCCCAAGGTCATCTCAGAAAAATGATGTCACTACTGGCTGACAGTGCAACCACATGGAGATGGAGCCTTAGCACTCAGCCTTGGGGCACCCTAGACTCACATTCACCCCAAAGTGCTGGAAGCTTGGCAGGAATCTGGGGCACAGGGGAGAGTGGTACTGCTGCTGAGCAGGTCAGGGCCACCCAGGCTGAGGGGCAGGGAAATGTGCTAGCAGCTCCAGGCCATTGGGAGGTTCACCTGCTTCTGTTGAGCAGTCAGAACCAGGCCAGTGGACCAACCTGGGGCCCTGAGATTGGCTGGGAGAGAAAAGCCAGATGACAACCTGCTGTGTGCCTAGGTCCTGGCTGGAGCTGAATCCAAACTAGACACTGCAGGATCCTGGAGCAGGGTCATCCCGGGAGGTGCCAGGAAGGGGTAGTGACATGATTGAGTACCAGCCTGGCTCCTTGTCCACTGGCTGATCAATGCGAATAGTGACCTTGCCTGTCACTCCGGCATCTGTCTCTTAGAGAACTTCTCACTTAGGCACCATGACTGCCCTTGTCACAGTTTCAGGAGAGACTAGACTTAGAGCTCTTATGAAATGGTCCTAGAGTCTCTGTCCTGCCCACCACATGAGGATACTGCACAGGCCATGATCTCCTGTTCATAGCCTTCAGCCTCCATATGGTGATCAATAAATAATTTGTTTATCAGTCCCCAGGCCATGATACTCTACAGCAGCCTGAGCTAAGGCATCCAGCGGCCTGGAAAGCCTGAGCTCACCATTGCCTCCCCATGTACTTGGAATGGGACTGCTAATATTAAGCTGCTCACCACAGAAACTCACTGGAAAGCCAGTGTCTGGGAGTGACTGGTCAGGTGGCTGGCTCTGGTGGTCATTTGGCTTGGTGGTGTTGGACAGGTATGTGTGTGGCAGGGCAGGCTCTGATGGCTTGTATTGATTCTTAAATTTTCAGGATTTTAAGATTTGGTTGTTTAGTACAGCTACAGAAAACTCCAATAGGTTATACTGACCAGCCCAAGCACAGTACTGCTTGGGTGTGTGAGCTTATTTCCCTATTATCTCTGTGGGGAAATGATCTTCTGACCCCATCTATGTGGGTGGAATGTTTAATAATGGGGTTCTCATATATCCTGCCAACTCTGTGTTCCAGAGCATCTCACAGGGCCTTGAGATCAGCCCTGGTGAGGCACATGGCTTGGCATACACCACCAGTCAGTGGCCACTGGGCTGATAACACAGACTGATTGGCCAGTTGGGTCCTTTCCTTGGGTACTTGCATGCAGAGCCAGAAGTGAGACTTTTGGATCAGAATCCATGGGCTGCCACAATGCTTCTATTGGAGCAGAAGGAGGTGCAGAGGGAGGAGACTGAGGGGCTGTGTGGTCTAGCCCCGGGTCTTCCCATGATGTCTGTTTGGCCCTAGTGGCTTCCAAAATGTCCTCTGCTGACTTGCACCTAGGTTAAGGTGAGGCAGACTTTCTGCAAGATCATCTGGTTCCTTAAGGAATCACATTTTAAAGTGTGGCAAACTAGCAAACCAAGGGCAGGCATAATGAAATTGGACAGAATGGTCAAGTAGCTTCTCCCTATGTCTCTAGGAGACTGGTAAAGGCTTTGAGCATCATGCTGGGTAGAAGGGAGAGGTATGACCTTGAAACAGGCAAAGGAGACCTGCTGAGACCTGAGGTCTCTCCTGTCCATGTCCCGTGACTCCTCACTTCATCTGAAATGGTAGTGTTAGGGTCGCAATGGTCCTCGCTGGATCACGCAGACTTTCTCCCTGTGAATCTCCCAGGGAACCACTTCGCACCACCAACTTCTACAGGATACAGACTGCCCACCTTGTGACCACAGAGGGAAGATGATGTTCCTGGAACGTCTGGGATCCACTCCTGGGATACCAGCCCATTTTGGTGGGGCAGGGGCATTTCCTTCCCTGCTCTGCCTCAGTGTCTCCCGTCTGACTCCTAAGCTTTCCAGAAGAGCCAGCAGGTGGCGCTGTGGCCCCAGACAGGAACCTGGCAGTGGGAGGGCTGCAGCTGGAAGGATGCATGGTGGGGGGCCTGGAACACAGCAGAATCTGCTCTCCAGCCCTGGAGTTCCCCCAGCAGCCTGCTTCCCCACCCAGTGCACCCTCCACCAGCCAGGGGCCAGCAGAGGGGGGATGGTGGAGAGGGCATCCTTGCCTTAGGTTGGACCAGAGGGTACTGGGCATTGGTCCCATGCTGTACCTTTGCAGATCCCTTTGCCCTGGCAGGTGACAGCATGACCCAGGCCAAGGCAACCCCCTCCACATCCTGTCCCCTGCTGCTCCCAGCTTCTCAGGTTCCAGGCTCAGCAGTGTCAGCTCTCCAGGCTTGTTGTGGGCCGTGCTCCCCCCAGGAATGCAGCTCCCCTTCTTAAGGAAATTCCTTGAACTATCCTCTCTGACCCTGTAGACACTACCCAGGCCACCACTTCTGTGAAGCCACCCCTGATTTTTTTGACCTTCACAGCATATATTCTTGCTGAAGTTCCTTCAGACATGCTGACCCCATCTGGGAGGAGGGATGGCAGAGGCTGTGGCACTGGCTGGAGGTGACAAGAGGGGTGAGGCACAGGTTCCATCACCTGACCAGCAGACACCCTTCCAAAGACTTAAACCTTAGACTTGAAACTATCAACCTCCTGGAAGAAAACACAAGGAACGTGGCTTGACATTGGTCTTGGCTATGATTTTCTGGATATGAAACCAAAAGCACAGGCGAAGAAAGCAAAAATAGACACGCTAGACACTATCCAACCAGGAAGCTTCTGCACAGCCAAGGCAACAATCAACAAAATGAAAAGGCAGTCTGCGGGTTGGGAGAAAATGTTTGCAAACCCTATAGGTGATAAGGGGTTAACAGCACAAATACAGAAAGCACTGCTGCAATCAATGGCAGAAAACAAAATGACCCAATTAAAGGTGGCCCAAGGACTTGAGAAGACAAACAGCCGATCAACAGACAAACAGGTCAGTGGGAGGGTGCTCACCATTGCTGACCACCAGGGAGCAGCAGCAAAACTGGAGCCAGCCCTTGCCTCACACCTGTTAGTGTGACTTTTATCCAAAAAACAAGGTGGTGGGAATGTGGAGCAAGGGGAATCCTGGCACCCTGTTGGTGGGAGTGTAAATGGTGCAGCTGATACAGAAAACAGTACAGAGGTTCCTCAGAAACTTAAAAACAGAGCTCTCATCTGACCCAGCAATTCCACCCTGGGTGTACATCTGAAGAATTCAAAATTGAGATCTTGAAGACAAGATTTCACCCCATCACAGCAGCTGCAGATTCACCCAGCCAGGAGATGGAAATAATCTATGTCCACTGAGGGAGACACTGAGAAGGACAATGTGTCCATCTGTGCCATGGACTATCATCCAGCCTTAGAGAAGAGGGAGGTGGCCATCTTTAACCACCTGGTTGAACCTGGAAGACACTGTGCTCAGTGAAATGAGCCAATCACAGAGACAAATATAGCCTGATCTCACAGGGAGAATCCAAAATTGTCAGCCTCAGAGACAGAGAGTGGAAGGCAGGGGCTGGTGCTGCAGAACGGCCTGAAGCTGCAGCTGTGGAAGAGGAGTGAGCCCTGGAGCCCTGCGGTACAACAGGATACTCAGCACTGCACCTTGTACTTGAACAATTAAGCTGGTAGGCTTCTTGTTGAGTGTTTTCCACAAAAGTCAAACTTCAGCAACTCAATGAGCCACAGAACAGGGGGACCTGGGACCCTGTGTCTGCTGGCTGACTCTTCTCTGCTATGACCCCACCAGAGGGCCGGCAGCCACTCTGGCTCTAGAACTGCCTGGCTGAGGGGGTTCTTGTCCTGTCTGTACCTTGCTGTCTTCATGTGCACATCAGACAATAGTAACCTTCTTCCTGGGTAGGAGTGACCATGTGGAGCCCCAGCTTTCTTCCATTGTGTCTTTTCTTCTCAAAGGCACATTTTATTTGCTTGTTTAACCTCAAGTAGGTGGTTTTTGGTACCATTTTACAGATGGAGAAACTGAGGCTCAGGGAGGTGATGTGGTTGCCCAGCCTTTGGTAGGTGAGGTTCCTTTCAGAGTTTCCTCTCCTGTGCCCCAGCTTAACTGAAAGTGGTGGGAGGTGGGTATGGTTTATTTAGGGGAGAGGGACTTGGGCCTCCTATCAAGGCTAAATAAACCCTGCCAGCAAGTCTGGTGGACAGAAGATGATTCTGACCTGTTCCCGAGGGGCTCCTGGGGGTGAGCAGACAGAGAGGCTGCAGGGACCTTGCCATGGCAACTGTGGCTTCCTTACCTCCCATGTACCATCCTCCTGAAGGGTGCAGTTGGCCTGATCCAAGGAATCTCAGAGGAAGGAACCAATCCTTGGCATCCAGATGGTGTGGCTCTGGGATGTAGGGTCTGGACTAGAGTTAGAAAGGCCCACATGTGATCTGACATACTTAAGTCCTCCCCAGGTCACACTGGAGCCTTCAGGAGGCCAGAGAAGGACCAAGCCCAGCAAGGTAACTCCCAGTGGACTGTGAGCTAGGCCTGTGAGCTGTGAGGTGTAGAGTGGGATGGGGGGCTTCCTGGAGGAGTGATGTGAGGGCTTCTGAGCCTGGGTGTTGGACCCAGACTCCCCAAGCCCTGGGAATGCAGCTAGGATGCCTGAAGTTGGGGGCAGGCTGAACAGGGCTGGATTGAGGCCTCATCTGCCCCATTGGCAGATCCAGTACCATGTGATACACTGACTGAAGCTAAAGGGAAGAAGAAAAGGGGCACGAGGCCAGGAATGTGTGGGCTGTGGGGACAGCCTGGAAGTCACTGAGGACACGTAGGGTTGAGATGGTCCCTGAGCAGGCAAATAGACCTAAGGGGTGGCAGGTGCCATGAGTAACCAAGGATGTGCAGCTGGTGGGAAGAGAGCCCTGCAGGGGCTCAGGGATGTGCAAGCCTGCTGGAACGCCCAGAGTCCAGCACTGAGGCTGTGTCCTGGCATACCTCAGCCCTCAGCCCCAGCCCACTTCCAGGCAGTGGGTCCTTTAAATGAAAGGTTCTGTGCTCCCTGGAACTCCCTACCTCCAGTCTCCTGGGCAGCCAGGTAAACAGAAGCCAGACTGACCGACCCAGTTACTGCCATGGCTTCCCCTTGCTCTGGGGACCTCAGCCCCAAATGTCTACCCCCTCCCCCTGCCACCACTCCAGGTAAGACATGAGGGCAACGGTGGATGTGCAGGTGGGCATGTGGCATCTAGAGTGAAGAATGTGGCTTTGCCCCCTCCTCATGTCACCTCTCCAGGTGAGACGTGGGGACAGTGATAGGTATAAGGGTGGGCAAGTGGCATCCAGGGTGAAGAATGTGTCAGCAGAAGACAGTCATCCCACATTCTCTTCCAGTAGCAGGGATGGGGGATCTGCATGCCACACAGCAGGACAGCCACAGCAGGACCAGCCAGGGTGGGGACACCAACCACTCCTAGGATCCTTCTTCCTCCTGGTCTCCCCAGGACACCCCCAGTGCTCCTTGGGGAGATAGCTAGTTCTTTATAGCAGCTCTTGGACTTCAGATAAGCAAGATCCTCCTAGGTCCTGATCCTAAAATCTCTTGCTCCCCAAACTCTGTATCTCAGGTCCTTGTCATCCTGTTAAGGGGTGGCCACCCATCCACATAACAGCCACTGCCATCCCTGATCACTAAACCTCTCTCCATCTCCCTGTCATAGGCTGAGGCTCTCTTCCCTTGCCTCAGCTCAGGCCCCTGGCTGTGTTTCCTTCGAGGATCTTACCCTCACCCCCACCTCAGCACCCATCTCTGGTTAATACCTACTCTGTGCTCAGCACTCTTTGGGGAGCCCAAGATCTTACCCAGGTCTGCTGCATACACCTCTCTCCAGGTTCCTTACCTGTCTGGCAAATCTCCAATGTCTGCCCTCCCTTCCTGCACCCACACAGCTGGTAGAGTGGGGTTTGCACCTTTCCATCCTGACCGCTAGCCTGCAGGGCATCTCTGCCAGCCCCCCACCTTTCCTAGTTTTCCCAGCCTTCCTTGCCTAGCAACAGCCCTGCACCTTCTCAGTGCAGCTGTGTCTGGCTCCCCCAGAGAAACCAAAGCCTTTGGAGGGGGAGGATCACAACTCAGGCACCCGCCCACCACACTGGCCCGCTCCTCACCAAGGCCAGCCTTCCTGCACCTTGCTCCTGTATTCCTTCTTTCCTGCTCATGTGTCCTCCAGCAACTGTCTCCTCTAGATGGTGTCATGCTCTCTCTTCCCTTGGCCATTCCCTTCAACATAAAAGCCTGCTGCTCTCCATCTTCTCTTGACCCTTCTTCCCACTCAGTGGCTGACCTCTTTCCCTGCTCCCCATTTACAGAAGAACTCCTCCAAAAGGTTATTTATCCTTGCTGTCTCCAAATCTCTCCTTCTCATTTGCTCTTGAACTCACTCTAATCAGGCTTAATTTCCAGCATTTTCCTAAAGTGGCTCTGGTCAAGGTGACCAATGACCTCCCTGCTGCTAAGCTTGAGGTCAGTTCTCAGGCCTCGTTTGACGTCACACATCAGCAGCACATGATTCAGCTCCCCTCGGGCTTTTAGAAGCCCCCACACTGCCTTGACACTGCTTCTTCTCTAATCCTCTTGCTGGCTTTTGCGACTCTGACCTGGTAAGGACAGAGGGCTCTGGGCTATGTTCCTGGGATGAATCTATTTCTAGCTTACTTTCTTGGTGATTTCAGCCAGGTTGAAGGCTCTATATGCTATCTCCCAGGGTCTGTCTCCTACCTGGAGACTCACAAATCCTTTGCACCCATTCCTTGCCTGTCTAATGGCATTGACTTGTCCAGAATTAAACTCCAGACTCCCCCAGCCCCATTTGCTCCTTCTCCAGCCATCTCTATCTCAGAAAATGGTGTCTTCTTCCTTGTAGTTGCTCAAGCTAAAGCCCACAGTGTCTTCCTTCTTTTTTTGTCCTTCTATCATCTGCACATAAGCAACTCCAGATGTATTTATTCAAGACATCTGAGCACTGCGCACACTGTTCCAACCCCAACCTTTCTCATCTGTGCTACTGTTCTCTTGTCTCACTGGTCTCCTTGTGCTGGCCTTACCTCCTCTACCTCTCTGCCACCACTCACCCAGGGGCAAGCAAGCAGGGCCATCACTTCTTTCATGCCCAAGGGCTGTGATACAGTGAGGTAGTACAGTGACTCTCTCCTTTCCTTGGAAACCACTCCAACTTCTTTCTTCTCCAAAGCTTCATTATCTCATAACCAAGAACCATAGTCTAGGCCCACCTTATCGGCCTGTCCCGTCAACTGGTACTGTGTGGCAGACCAAGCCAAGGACTCAGGCTGCAAAAGCAGTCCTGAGCCTCTGGCCAGTCACCAATCTCCAGCCTGTTCTGCCAGGAGGAGGCAGTTAGTGGACAGGACAGTCTTCAGCTGGAAGCCTGGCCTCACCCATGCAGGAGGCTCTCAGCAGCACTGACGCTGTCAATGGTGCTGAGACCACCTGGTGCTGTGCCACATGTTTGGGTGGAAATAGGCTCAGTTTTTTTTTTTTTTTAAAGCATTTTCTAGAAAGAGGAACAAGCTCACAGAAGGTAAAAGCCTAGTTCAGGCTCCATGGGAAGAAAGACTCCCCCAGCCGCAGGAGTGCTGACTCCCACAGCTGCCTGTCCCCGCTGTAGATGTCTGGAAGGCAGGGCTGACTGGAGAGTGCAAGGACTTGAGTCTTGTGGCTTATGGTTGCAGTCAGTGCCTAGGACCGGTTCAAGGAGCATGTTAGTGTAGGAAGGATCTCTGGAGCAGGTTGTGACCTGCAGGAAGTGATGGCCAGCCCAGGTTTTCAGTGCACGCACTTCAAACGGCTTCTCTGGACCTTGTACCTCACCAGCCAGGAAGCTGCATAGTGTGACCTCTGGTGGGGCTCTGGGAGAGAGACCTTAGTCTGGCACAGTTCCTCCCTCCCATCTCTAGGCCTTCCAGACCTGCCCATTCCCCAGGAGCTGTCTGGCTTTTGTCCTCTGTCCACCTTGGTGTCATCTGTGTCCCTCTCTGGAGCTTGTGCAGGAGGAGGACTTAGAGTTGCATTGTCTACTTCAGTGTTCCCAGAGCTAAGCAGATTTGATGAAAGGAGGTGCAAAAGGTATCACAAGCAGAGTGTGCACCAAAAGCCACGTCTGGGCTGCGTTTGGGGGTCATGGATGAGCTCTGAGGATATGACCTCCAAGCCAGGACAAGTGCTGTCGGCATGTGACTCTGAGTGGGTCTTGGAGTTTACTGGACCCATATGTGACTCTCATAAAAGCCACGGATCTAGAGCCTGCTCCCGTAACGGAAGCACACACGCGGCTCTCAGCCTGACTGCCTTCACGTGGCTGCTTTCCTGGCAAGGTCAGCTATTCAGACTGGGAGCTGGGCAGTCACCCCAGACTCTCCTGCCTCTGTTCAGGAAGCTGGGCGGTCCCTCCTCATCCTCACTATCCATGGGGCATTGCACAGTCCATGCTCTGATTTCAGAGTCCAGAGCAGACTATTAACCCAGCGACTGTTTCACTTACTGTCCCAAATGCCCTTGTCACGGGATAGCTAAGGAGTCCCTGTAGCGCCATGGCCTTCCTGACCTGGAGCTTTCTGTCTAAATAATACTCAGTGGCACACCCTCTTTGGTGTTCAAGACCCTTGGTGATTTATCGGTGCTGTTCCCTGATCGCAACGTGGCCCTTACCCAGGCCAGCTGTGAACGCTGCCTTCCCACGTCTTGGGGGCTTCCTCCCGATTCCCCGCCTCTGCGTCCTGCTTCCACTGTGGCAGTCACTGCCTTGCCTCACTGTCCCTTCGCCCACCAGCCGCAGGTCCCCCCGTGCTCCAGGAGCCCTGCTTTCCAGACATCTACAGCGGGGACAAGCAGCTGTGGGAGGCGCACTTCCGTGGCATCGGTCGCGCTTACCGCGCGCTAGGCAAGGAGGACGACTTTGCCATCCGCGTGCTGACCGAGGACTTCACGCTGCCTTTCCCGTTCTCCTGGCCGCCTGGGCCTGACCCTGCCAGCGGGCCGCTCTTCTACGACCCGCGGGACCGCACAGGCTTCGACTTCCTGTTGCGCGGCCCCGGCGCCCAGCCACCGCAGTTGCTGCGGCCCCTGCACGCTACAGCGCAGGCGGCAGCGCGCAAGAGGCGCCTGGAGAACCTGGCGCGCAGCTATGCGCGTGCAGGTGCAGGCCAATCTGGTCTGGTTCTGCTGCCGCCCGGCCCCGCCGCAGCCCTCTCGGGCCCCAGGCAGGCCGCTCCAGCCCGCGAGAGTGAATAAAGGCTGCGCTTCTCCCTCGCTGAGCTGCCTTGCTACGGACAGGCACTATGCTGGTTGGATCCAGGGGCCAAGCAGGGTGGGGTGGAACAGGGAGGTGGGCTGTGATCTCAGCTGGACACCAGACCAGTCCTGGTCAGAGATTGGACGGGATACCCACATGTCTCTTAAATGTGTAGCGAGTGCCTGAGCATAATGGCAAGGGTGGTGGAGACAGGCTGACCTCTGGAGAGTAGAGGGGCAGTCAGAAAAGGACTGGTGTGGTGGGCAGAGGTGGTCTCTCCATCCTGGGCCCACTCTCTGCGACCTTGCCCTGGACTGTGGGGGCATGGGCAAGACGGGAGACATCCCATAGAGGAGAACACTGAGGCCTCTCTTGTATGGAGCAGTGTGGCCTGGTTTCATCCCCAAATAAGTTTTGCTTTTTCAGTTTCCATGGTGACAGGGGGGTTAGGGGACAGGGGATGCGGGAAGAGCAGAAAGGACAGAGCAAGAGGTCTCACTGGCCCTGCATCAGGCCTGCCATATTTCTACCTGCTGGGGGAGAGGTGCTCCTGCATCTCCTTATGCAGGCTGAGAGAAATTGTGGAGCCTGGGATTGAATAGGTGACCCAGCTCCGCCCTGGGTGCTTCTCTCTGTGTAGGTGACAAACCCCAGTCAGGGCCATAATGACCCTGGTGGCTTCCTCCTTCCACATGCAGGTCAGGCAGCAGAGAGGCCAAGAGGCCTAAGGGCAAGATGTCTGTCCTAAGGCACGGACCTCGTCTTGCAAGGGAGCTGGCTCCGGGTGTCTTAGGAGCTCAGGGACTGGAGTCCACGTCCCAAGTGCAATGGAATCTGAGCTTTTCTTCTTTTTCTAATTCAGGAGTTGTATTTATTTATGGCTTCTCATTGGTGGTGAGAAAAGACTTTCCAAATCACTGATTGGTTTTGTTGGAGAACTAGCTGGAGAGGCAGTGTCTGTCTCTGCAGAGAGAAAAGACCAGAGCTGAGGCTTCCTCCTTCCCTCTCCTCTGCAGTTTCTTGGCCTAACCTAGACCTCCAGATCTTGCTCCAGCCTCTTCCCCACCATGACATTGTCTCTGTAGTCTAATAAGGTGCCCACATAGTTACCCTGTAATGATATGCATGTACTTGATGGCATATTTTGTATTTTATTCTATGTCCTATGTTGCAGGGGTCCCCAAACCATGGGCTGCATGGCAGAAAGTGACTGAGTGAAGCTTCCTTTGTATTTACAGCCAATCACCATTACTGCTTTCATTACAGCCTGAGCTCTTCCTCCTGTGAGATGTGTGGCAGCATTAGATTCTCATAGGACCATGGATCCTACTGTGAACTGTACATATGAGGGATCTAGGTTATATGCCCTTTTGAATCATCCTGATACCATGAGCTCCTGATGCTGTCTGTGGAAAAATTGTCTCCCACAAAACTGGTCCCTGGTGCTGGTTGGGAACTACTGCTCTACTATAAATGAATTGTCTCAGTTTCCTAGAAATAGTCCTTAAACATGGGTTTGAATGGAAGGGGTTGATTGGGAGGGGTCATCCTTGGAAACATACATGGGGCACTGAAGAAGCAACAGACAGGAAAGAAAGCCATTAATGGAGGGATACAAGGCAGGGTACCCCAGGGGCCACCTGGAAGTCAGTAGTCCTCTTGAGCCTCTGGGGAGCCATAGGGGAGTACAGCATGCCTCAAAATAGCCTACCCCCTCTCACCCCAGGAACAGGAAAGCGCCTCAGAGTCCTCCCTCACACCCCAGGGACAGGAGGTCAAGTGTTTAACTCTCTGTCATCACAGCAAGGCACCCCAGGGATAGTACCCCTTGATAGGTCATCTTGCCCTGTAGGCGTGAGCATACACACCTTCTACAAGCAGCATTAGTGAGAAAAGCCATTTTGAAAACTATAACAATTTGATAGAGTAATTTTATGACTGTAGAAAATTATGAAAAAAATTATGACTTTTATTTATTTATTTTTGCTTCATTTTCCTAGAAACTTATTACAGTAGTTCACAGCAGCATGAGTCTGACAGCTCAGAAACCACTAATTTGAGAAGCACTGGTCTAAGGCACCAAGACCCCAAGCAAGTTATCAAATAGAAAAATACACATAAGAAAATACGGCCTGTGCTATGAAGAAAATGAGTAGCCATTGACCTTGTTTGAACAGGGGATTCAAAGTGGCCTCTCAGAAGAGGCAGTGTGCAAGTTAAAAACAGACAGGTGAGGAGTCAGCTATGTGCACATGGGGGAAGTATTCTAGGCAGAGGGGATAGTGTAGGCAAAGGCTGAGCAATTGGAAGGACCCTAGAGAAGGGTCTAAAAGCTGGAGCAGAAAGAGAGAATTAGAAGTTTTATGACTTAAACCAAAGAGACTGAATGGCTTAAGTAGTGGAATATGCAGAAATAAAATGAGCTTCAGGGAAGATTTGATCCAGAGGTTCAGAATTATCCTGGAGGCCCTGCCTTCCATCATGCTGGTTCTGCCTTCAGACTGGCTTCCCCAGCTGCGGCAATGTGGCTGTGTGAGTTAGCTTTCTATCACTGTGATTTAATATCCAACAATAATAATTTAAAGGAAGAAATGTTTATTTTGGCTCATGAATTCAGAAGTTGTGGTTCAGGTCGGTTGGCTCCAAGGTAGGACACCATGGTGGAAGGGTCCAGTGGAGTGGAGTGTAGCTGCTTACCTCATGGCAACCAGGAATCAAAGAGAGAAAGGGAAGAGTCACTGAGAAAGGGGTTGGGACCAAATAAAGACCCCAAGGTCAAGTACCTGTGGTCTACTGTCTTTTCCCAGGCTGCATTCCTGTTTGCATCACCTCTCAACAGTTCCATCACATTATGATCTCATCAGCCTCATAATTCCATCACTTCTCAAAGCCTGTCAGCACCCAAGCCTTTAGCATGTGAGTTTTGAGGGTCACTTCAAATCCAAACCATAGTAATAGCTGAGGCGTTGCCTAACTTTACAGTCTCTCCTAGCCTCGAGAAGAGCCAAGGCCACTGGCTTCCAAGAGTGGTTTTAGAACGAGCAACCCTACGGGTCCTATGCCCATTCTTGACCAATCCCTACAGCTCATGTACACCAGACATTGACTGGTGTCGTCTTGTGACACTGAGCTAGTCCCTTTGGTAGGATAACTGGGATTGGATTGTGGCAATAAGGCACAGAACACTTTGTCCGCAGCTGGGGAGGTGAAGTGCTAGCCTTTGGCTCTGGCTCCAAAGCTAACTTCTCTGCATCTCATGACTTCCTTTCTAGTTTAGACTCACTGTTCCCAGAGACAATATACTTTGAAGTAGCCAAGGGTTGGGGCTCTGCCTTTTGTGTAGAGCACAGTTCAGCATCTGTTCTGCAGAGGAAGACTTCTCGTCCCTCAAAGAGCTCTTTGAGCATGGCAGGAGGTATCAAGATGGTGTTCATTGCTCCCAGGACAAAGCCTAGGCAATTCCCTCTGTCCTCAGTTTCTCTTGTTCTCCTTCATTGCACAGGGAAAGCCAGGTGGCCCTCTCATTACCCTTTCTACCACAGCTGTTAGGTGCTCAAACTTTCCCCAAGCGTCTTCTTCTGGGATATTTTTCTCTTCCTCTCTGGCCTTGTTACTTCTTCTTCCTGTTTGGCTTTTATGGCTCATAATGCCTGGTCTGTAAGAATGATTCCAAATTATTTTTGGAAACTGGAGGAAATCATCTTCCTCATGAAGTCGTAAGTCCTGGCTCTGGGTGGTGACACTCCTCCCCATCTTCTTCCTGCTGACTTGCTAGAGGACTCTGCCATTTTTTCTGAGCAAGCCCAGGAGTCTGTACTGAATGTTGTGAGCATGAGCAAATGGCCCAGCCCAGGTTTTCAGAAGCTGGCCTTGAATTCACTTCCTCTACCATGGACTCTACAGCCCTCCACTGTCACTGCTGCTTTCAAGGATTTTGGATCCTCAGCTGAAAACAAGGATGTGTGAGGTACTCCTGGTCAGGCCTCTGGGCCCTTGCTAGCATGGGGACAGACCAATAGAGAGACTGATAGCGTTTGCACAGCTGTCTACTCTTTGTTGGCCCCACTCAGGATGGCCAAGCTGCCTTCCTGGGCTGAGAAGGTCATCCGCTTCTCCTCAGTGCCAGATTGCCTCAGCTGAGACAGAAAGCTCAGGAGTTAGAAGCTCACTGGTTCCTTCCGGTAGCACCTGTGTGTCCTTGAACACGCTCTTGGCCTTTCTGTGGCATGGTCTCCACAAGGTCTCAAGCTGGGGTGCCTGCCTGGAATGGGTTTTGTAAGCAGTGTTCTCTGTCTTTTCTGGGGGTTGGGCACCCTTCCTCTGCCCAGTGGTGTAGGGGCCCTGGAGTCCTGGGTCCAGAGTGTCTGTCTTGTCATTGTCACTGTGGCATGTATGCAGCAGGTGCTCAACTAATGTTTCCTGAATATGCCAAATGAACAGAGGAGCGGGGCACCCAGAGACCCATCCACTCTGGGCAGAAGAAGGGCTGTAGGGTGCAGGAGCCTGGGGAATACAGAATCTTAAGATGGGGTTTCTCTTGCCCCTTGATGTCCAGAGGAGGCAGGTGCCCCCTTTGGTTTCTGGGCTGCTGAAAACAGGGGTTGGGGTACCTCCACCTTCAGTTTCCTTGGGAACAGACTCTGAGGAGTGGCAGGGATGTTTAATTAATTGCAATTACAATCTTCAAAGGAAGCCTGGAGTTGAAAGTTGTTCCTAATTACTGTGTTATGATGTCAGCTGGCTCCCCAAATTGATTGTGTTAGACTTTCCAATGTAGGATTAATTGAGTTGCAGAGAGGACCCACTTACATTCCTCCCCTTAAGATGCAGTCCGTATTTGGCCTTGGCAAGGTGAGCTGGCTGGAATGGCAGTGAGGGTGGGGGCAGGGTGGAGGGGCACCACGGATCTGGGAGCCAGATGGGCACCAAGCAGTCAACAGCACAGTTCACCAAGTGTCCCACTCTGGCCTCTGGTACTTCTGGGGTAGGGTGCTCCCCTGTCTCCTGTGTTTGGATGGGGTCAGTAGGTGACCACTGCTGCCCAGTGAGACGTGGGTGTGATGACACCTGTCATTTCTGAGCTGGAACATTCTGGCTCTGTGAACCCACATGGAGTTCCCTATCCGTCTGCCACAGAGATGGTCAGTGCTCAAGGAGGTAGTTCCCCTACCCTGGTCCTGGGTTTGGCTAGGGTGGGGCCTACAGTGATGTTTTAAGGGTCCTTTCTCCACAGTATACAACAGCTGGAGGCAGATGAGGCTTTCTCTCTTGCGAAGGTGAGAGAGAGGGCATGTGCTGCAGCTGTGGGTGTGTGTCTTTGGCTGAGTTACTTCTTTTCCTGTGCCTCAGTTTCCTCATCTGTGCGCCTGTAGGTCAGGGGTGTGTGAACATATAGCACACCTGGACAATGAGTTGGTGTGGCTCCTGTCCTCCTACCCCTGTGTCTAGTCCTCCTCCTGCATATAGTTTCCAAGGATTCAGCAAGGAGCATGGACCCCTGGAGACAGCTGTAGCCTGCAGAGAACATGGGCCTTGTTCTGGAGATCCAGGCTGCCTGGGGGCCCCTGGGGCCCAGGAGGGGACCCAGAAATGTCAATAGGGAGCCCAGATGCAGAGAGTGGTGGTGTTCTGGGGCAAAGGGAAGTCGTGCAGTTCCCACAGGCCTGGGTCCAGATTGAGGAACTTGGGCTTGGCCAGTGGGGCCCTGGCTAGAGCTGAGAAGTGAGGATATCTCATTACTGCATTACAACATGCATTCTTTTCTTCCTTTCTTTTCTTTTCTTTCTTTCTTTCCTCCTTTTTTAAAAAATTTTTTTCAACATGCATTCTTGAGGTGTATCCACCACCAACCCCCATTCTCTCACACCCCAGCCCTTCCTCCTTACTCTGGGAACTTCCAGCCCTCAGGGGGCTGAAGAAACCTTCCTTCTATGCATGAAGCACAGATACATATCATCTGTGGTATTAACATTCCATGGGCACAAATTAAGATGAAAAGGTTTTACGCTCCTTAGCCTCTAGGGAGATCCAGGAATTATTTAGGGGAATGTTTCTGCTGCTGCTGTGTGGGAATGGGGGTAGAGGTGGGAGGTGTTTGGTACTGTTTTGATTGTCCAGGTGATCCCATGGGGTGGTAACTGGGGGCCAAAGATGGTACAAAAGGGACCCATTTCAGAGATCTCTTGGGAGGTGAAGCCAGTGGGGTTATCTGAAGGTTAGATGCAGACTCAGATGAACACAGGAGTCAAAGATACCCAAGGTTGGCACTGGCTGTGGAGGGTGGCATTGCTGTGGCCTGAGATAGAGCCTGGGAGAGCTGGTGTGGGGAGGCTGAGGGACCTTCCCGCAGGGCACACTGAGGATACAGGCTCAGAGAGGAAGCGGGACCCATATGCTGGTGCCAAGTGCTACAGTGGCCACAAGAGAGGTGCCCTTGGGGGTGTTGGTCCTGGCAGGCCTCAAGCTGTTCATCTATGAAGTGGGCCTACTGACATTTGCTGGCATGGCTCTCTTCTGGTGGGGGCACCCCTGGCAGTAGCTGCTGAGCCTGTTCCCAGCCTGAGTGGCTGGGTTGTTGCCGTGGCAATGAGTGCTCCCTTGGCCCTTTAATTCCTGAGCACTAATGAGCCCTGAAATTGAATTAAGAAGAGGAGCTGACAACCCAGTATCCTGTCTTTTCTTGACCCTCAGAGAGGAACAGGAATCTAGAGGACAGATGGGTGCTGGGGAGGGTGGTATGACAGCTGGAGTAGGGGCACAGGGACCCATAGAGAATTTGGTGATTAGGTGAGCACTGGGTCTCCCCTGGACCCCAGGAGAGAGGGGAGAATGGACTGATCCTGGAGTAGTGATGGGGGACCCTTGTGTATGAGACATCCATAGCCCCAGTCCAGGTGGGGCCTATTGTTTCCTCATTTCTCGATTGTGGAAGCAGAGGCACGCAGCAATGACAGGCAGTTTCTGTTTCTAGAATCTGGGTGCCTAATGACTGCTCTGTGCCCTAGCCCAAATTCAAGTCCTAGTTTCCTATCTGGGAAGTGGGGTAATGGGAGTCTCCTGGAAGGACACTGTGTGAAGTAAGCGGTGCACATTTCCATGCTCAGCCCAGTGCCAGGCTAAGCCCTCAGGGCCCACCAGGTCTCCTGTCTATGGAGGGCTCACCCTGGCCACAGGCGCATGCCAAGGTCTGGGATTCGCGACTAGCAGCTGGAGGCCTCAGCCCTGTGACCCAGGCCTGCCATCTGTCACAGCAGCACATGCCCTTTGCCCAGGCCCAGTGTGTTGGAAAAAGTCCCGGGGAGCCCCCTCCCCACTTGCAAGAAACCGTAGCTCATTCTTCCCAAGCCGTGAATGTGTGGGTGTTGCCCACCCCTCCTGCTCGGCTTCCTCTGCTTTTGCAGCCGACTTCTGCATTAATCATGGCTAATTGCTAGCGGGAGTCGTTTATGTCAAGAGCCATTATTCCTGGGAATAAAGAGAAATAAAAGATGGTTCCTTCCAGGAAGCCTGGAAAGGCCTGAGAAGGAACAATGCCAGACCCCAACAGGTCCCCAGGCTGGCCCATTTCCAGAGGCTCCAAAATGCATGTGACAAATTGAGGCCCCTGGCCTTTGCTGAATATTCAGGGAAATGAGCACATCTATCACGTTCTCAAGTTTTTCTAAAGTTGTTGTAAGTTTCCTTGAAACCATGAAGGTTTTGTTCTTCTTTCCTTTTTTTGGCAACAACAGCTGGGAGTAAGTTGACACTTTCTGAACACTGCCACTTACCGCTGGGGAGGGGTGTTGAAAAGGGAGCCCACGCATTCCAAGCCTGCAGTCCCAGCCAGGATGGGAGCTGGCTTCAGCAGATCTGGAGCTGGGGCACCAGGGCCCCGGCTTATCGGTGGATCTGTGGGGAGAGCAGAATATCTCAGGAGGCCGGGGGCTGGGTTTTGCTGTGGATTTTATCTTGTGAACTCTGGGGTTGCCACCACTCACAGGACCCAGATGACAGATTGGTGAGGAAGAGAAGAGTTTCTGCATGTTGTGCATTTTTAACACTTTCTTCATGTTTTCATGTTTATACAAGTGTCTTAAATTAGTTTTTTAACTTGAATTTTGCCTGTTTTTCTTACAGTCAGGGTCTCATGCCTACCTCCTAATACTGACTAAAGCCACACACATGAGGAAAGCAAAGCACAGAAGAGTGGAAGTGTGACGCTCCAAGCACCTTGCATGCATGCTGTGCTGTGTTGTGCACATGCTTTGCTGTGTGTGTGTGTATACTTTGCTTGTACTGTGCAAACTCATGGGTACTTCCGTGTACTACCTCCAGGTGTGAGCCATGCTTCTGTGTGTGTGTGTGTGTGTGTGTGTGTGTGTGTGTGTGTGTGGTCTATGGATGTCTGTGCTCACTGTGATTTTGGCATATAATAACATAAAAGCCTTGCAGTTCTGGAAGGCCAAGGCTTGCCTTCCACCTCATCTGCCCCAGCAGCTCTTTGTAACTTCTTGCCTTTTTTTTTCTGGGGATTGAACTCACGACTTTGCATTTGCCAGGCAGGTGCTTGTGCCACTGAACTAAATCCTTGGCCCCAGCTTCTTGCGCATTTTACTGAGGAAGAAACTCAGGATGTGGGAGGAGTTGGAGGTCTTGCTGGAAATCTCTGAACTGAAAACTAACCCATCTGGGAGTGGGCTGGCTTTTCTGGCTTTCAATCCTGATGTATGTCCACAAGACCCAAAGGTAGATGGAGACATAGATGTGGCCACACTGTAGCCTGGGCAGCAGGCAGGATATGCTGTTGAAGGTGTCTGCAGTCCTCCATGTCTTTCATGACTGGTGGGTCTCCCTGAAATTCTACCTCTGCTGTTGTGGTCAGTCCTCCCGCTACAGTGCCCTCCTGGGCATGCTGTCAGAGCCCATGACAGAGCTCAAAGACCGTGCAGAGTAATCCTGCCTGAAGGGCCCTCCTGCTGGTCTCACAGGGGTTGCCCTCTTTTCACCTGACCCAACCCAGTTCTTTTGGCTCCTGTTCCCTCCTCCCAGACCTCTTCTTCCCTTCCCTCACCTTTCTGAAGTTAGTCTCCTGGCCATTGTCTTCACATGCACACGTCCTCCAGGAAGCTCTCACCATCACACCCACATCCCGATTTAGGATCCCTAAACCTGTCTCCTGTTACTGTTATTCTCCATTTTTTCCTGTGGGACGGAGTTGCTCAGGACCAGAAGCAGAACACTTTTTGGGACCAAAGCAAAAGTGGGAAGTGGCTGACACAACTCAGGCTGTATTTGCTGCCAGGCATCCAGCCCCAGTGTTAATTTCCACACTGTCACTGGTCAGGTGGCAGACAGGTGTCACACTGCCTACTCTTGCTGTTTGTTGGGCACAGGCTTCCTCCAGGGACATATGCAGAAGGAGCGAGTTTTCAGTGCAACTGGAGGCCTGCGCTGATTGATCAGAGAGATGGCTGCCGTGGGCGTGGGTGGGGTGCTGGCTGCCGGTCTTGCATTCCACTTGAGGCCAGCCAGCTCTTGGCTGTCTCTTAGCCTGTAAACAGCATGAGTGGGTCCCTCCTGTGTCAGTGTGTCTGTCCTGCTATGGGTTAGGGGCAGGATCCCTGCCCAGTGACTAGGGAGAGCCAGGGGTGGGAAGATGGGGGAAAAGAAACAGAGGAAGGAGAACTGGGGACAGAAGAGAGACCAAGGGGATCCTTTATAGCCCACATGACTGTAGCCTGTGCGTTGTCCTCTAGCTCAGTGACCAGTGTGGGGGCACAGTTGCCTGGGCACAAACCTTCCTGTTGTGCCTCTGGGGCACAGCCTGGTCTCCAGGGTTCCTGACAGCTCCACCCCAGAGTACTGTGTTGGACCTTGTAGTGTTCATGGTATAGTTTCAAGGTACCTTATATGCATCTCCGTGTCCCTTTTCAGCCTTTTGACTCCTGCTCAAGTCCACTAGGGTTGGGGTCTCTTTGGTGGATTTCCTGGGTGGAGGAAGACAGCGATGGGCTAGCCTCTCCCTTCCCTGACCCAGCTCCAGCTGCATCCAGTGCTAAAGCTGCCCTTTTCTTCCTCCTCCCATCTCTGTGCTCCCGCTGCTCAAGGGCCCCTCCTTCTGCAACAGAGAGACTCAGGCTCAAACTAGGCAACTCCTTTGCTGATGATTCTGGGCAAATGCCTCCCAACATTGAACTCCATGTCCTCATCTGCAAAATGGGGGTGCCATGAGGATGACATGAGGTGAGCTGACTGGGAAAACAGACTGCAATTCCAGAACCCTTGGAGAGCTGGGTGGGAAAGCCAGCCTGCCACTACTTTGGGAATCTCCAGGTCTCCAGGCATGCTGGGCCACCTCCGCCACACTTCAGAGTCTCAGTGAAGGACCAGATGGTGTTTTGAGCATTTTAATAAGAGCTATTTGCAGTGTTGCTGCCATAAAAAAATTCCTGCTTAATGAGCAAATGCACGTTGGTAGTGAGTTAAAGGCGCTCGGATGTTTTAAATATTATGTACGTCATGTTCATGTTAACAAACGTGATTTTTAATTACACCTTCCCCTGCTGCCTGGCTGGGTTGAGAGTAGGGAAAAGGAGAGAAACAACCAGGCAAAACAAGCGTGGTTTGGCGTCAGAAGCGACAGCGGGTGTCTCCGGATCTCCCCTTCACATTGCTGCCTGGTGGCGCACACAGACACTGGAGCTTAGCGAGGGAATGGAACGGTGCCATCCTTGCTAACCCTTATTTCCCAGTCATAGGCTGAGCCCTGACCCTGGCTGAACATTGGGTCAAATCCTGGTTGTGTACTGAGCTCTTATGCTTTCTCCTAGGTGAGTGCTGACCCAAGTCACAGATTGAGCACTGATCTTGTCATAGACTGAGCCATGACTTCAGCCATTGGCAGAGACTTGATCTTGGACACTAATTGAGCCTTGATACTGGTTATAAACTTAGCCCAATTCTTGGTCATGATCTGAGCCTGGTCCTGTTTAAGCCCCTGAGTGTGCACCGATGATCTCAGTTCCCTTTGACGGTACCTCTAAAATAGCTGTCTCCACCCTTTTCGGCAACATTCAAGGAATGTTTCCCATTTCAAGGAAGACAATTTTTTCCATGGACTGGGAAGGGGGTGATAGTTGTTTCAGAATGACTCAAGTACATTACATTTACTGTATACTTTATTTCTACCGTTATTACATTGCAATATGATCAAATAGTTATACAACCTAGCATAATGCAGAATCAGTAGGGAGCACTGAAATTGTTTTCTCGCAACTAGACAGTCTCATCTAGGGGTGATAGGAGACAGTGTCACCCGAAGTGTATTGCTCATGTCTACTTTATAAGTTTGTTTTGGTTTCTGTTACTGTAATATACCCTGCTTCATAAAGACAGGATGTTGGAAATGGAAGAGGTTTTTTAGCACTTTTGTGGCCATCTCAGTGTATTCTGCCTTGATTTTCGTCCAGACTGTGTGGAGGTTTGAGGTTGTTTCCAACATACTTTTAAGGCCTTCATCATTTGGGTTTTCAAGCGATTAGTCCTCCTCTAGTGCAAACAAAGTTGATTCACTTAATTTATTCACAAACGGATCATAGATCTATTCCTTCCCAGTTCAGGAGACTTTTGTGGTTGGGAAGTAAAGCTCCACCCTTTTGAAAACTGAGAGTTGATACAGCACTGGCTGGAAGAATGCTCTGGCTTAGTCTTGTAAAAATCTCTGCTAATGTTTGAAATGTCAAAAATTCCAGTGTTTACTCATCATATCCATAATCCCAGTTTGGCTTTGACTGCTTCCATGTTATCTGCTGACTTGAACACAGTTGTCATTCTTGCCTAAAGTGACAGATTGAGTTCACTGAGCAAGTTAAATATGTCACACGAGTAAGCAAGTTTTGCAACTCATTCTGTGTCACTGAAATGTGCTGCCATTGGTGACCGTTTTTTCTTCTTTTTTTAATTTTAAGACAAAAGCTTCATTGAACTAAAATGAGTGTACTGTACAAGCTACAAACTCAATGCATGATTCAGTAGATTTCAGCATTTGAATAAGTTATACAGCTATGTCTACAATCAAATTTAGATCATTTTTATTATCCCAAAGCAAAAAATTACTTACTAGCCATCATCTCCCAAGCCCTCTTCCCTAAATCTGGGCAATAGCTGAACTAATATTTATCTTCATAGATTTTCATATTCTGGAAATTAATTTTTTAAAAAATCAAGATAGACCATACTCATAGTAATAATAAAGACCTTAATGAGTCCAAAGAAATGGAAATCCTACAAAGTGAGGTCTCATACCACAATGGAATGAAACCAGAAACAGACAGCAGAAACATACTTAGAATTCAATAAATTTCTTCCTTTTTGCTATTATCTGTCTTTGATTTCATACTTTATGTATTAATTTTTTCATATAAGGGAAACTATGAGATATTTAAGTTTGCCTGTCTGGCTTACTTCACTTGATATTGTGGTCTCAAGGTGCATCCATTTTCCTACAATAGCCTCAAGTTTATCTTCATGGCAGAGTAGTGCTCCACTGTATATAAACACCACATTTTATTTATTCATTCTTCTGTTTATGGGCGTATAGTCTATTACCAAGATTTGGCTATTATGAATGGTGCTGCTATGACCATAAGTATGCATACATCACTGTAGTATAATGTTTTTAACTCTTTTGGGAAGATACCTAGTAGGACAATAGCTGGGTCAAATGAAATTTCTATTTTTGGTTTTTTGAGGAATCTCTTACTGATTTCCACAGTGTTTGTATTACTTTACAGTTCCACCAACAATGAAGAAGGGTTCCTTTCTCACCATTTCCTTGCCAGCATTTGTTGTTGGTTGATTTCTTGATGGTAGCCATTCTTTCTGGGGGTGAGATGGGAATCTCGATGTTTTAATTTACATTTCTAAAATGGCCAGTGATGCTGAATATTTTTTTCATGTATTTATTGACCAATTGTATTTCTTCATTTGAGAAGCATCTATTCATTTCAGATGCCCATTTTTTGGCTGGATC
The DNA here is from genome assembly GCA_004027295.1 of Dolichotis patagonum. Taxonomy (NCBI): domain Eukaryota; kingdom Metazoa; phylum Chordata; class Mammalia; order Rodentia; family Caviidae; genus Dolichotis; species Dolichotis patagonum. Next base: position 82,582 of record PVJX010001707.1, read on the forward strand.
TGTAAATTTGGGGAGGGTCTAATTTTTTCGAGTTCTTTATATATTCTAGGTGTTAGTCCTTTGAGGGGTAGCTGGCAATGTTTTCCCCCATTCTGTAGGTTGTGTCTTCACTTTGTTGGTGGCTTTCTTTGCTGTGTGAAAGATTTTTAATTTAATGTAATTCCATTTGTTGATTCTTGGTACTGCAGTATTTCTTGTGCAACTGAGATTTTATTCAGAAGGTCTTTGCTTATGTCTGTGTTTTTGAGAGTTTTACCTATTTTGTCTTCCAGCAGATTAAATGTCTATGTTCTAATATTGGAATCTTTGATTCATTTTGATTTTGTATAGTGTATGGTGAGAGATATGGGTCTAAGTTTAACCTTTGACATGCTGATAGCTAGTTTTCCCAGCACCATTTGTTCAAGAGGCTATCTTTCCTCCAGGGAAATGGTTTGGGTCCTTTGTCAGAGATAGCCCAACTGAGTGTGCCTGGAGTTGTTTTTGTATCTTCTATTCTGTTCCACTGATCTATAAGGTTTTTTCCTAGTATCACACTGTTCTGATTACTGTAGCTTTGTAGTATAATTTGAGATCTAGGATTGTGATGCCTTCTGCCTTGCCCTTGCTGGTTAGAATTGCTTTTGCTATTTGATGATGATTTTACTAAAATAAATTTTTGGAGCAGCTTTAATAACTGGAAAACAGAAATCACCTCACTTGTGTGTATAACAGAAAATGTATATGAGTCAGATATGGTGGTGCACACCTGTAATTCCAACAGCACTCAAGAGACTGAGGCAGGATCACTGCCTTGAATTCAAGGCCAGCCAGGACTACATATGGCATTCAAGGCCAGCCTGCACTACAAAGTGAGGATTTATCGAAAAACAAACAAAGAAAACAAAAAAACAAAAAACAAAAAACAAAAAAACCAGGGAGAAGAGAGAAAGAGAGCAAGAGCCAGAGCGAGAGCGAGAGCGAGAGCGAGAGAGAGAGAGAGAGAGAGAGAGAGAATGTGCTCTGTGTTTATCACCTCACAGAGCTGTGTGAACAGATGTGAGTCAAGAGCATATACTTTAATGTAGTTGATAATTTTAATGGCAATCTGAAAAATATGTTAAATTCAGGTGACATTTTATTGGCTCACCAGGGTTTCTTTACAGATTGTATAGTGTGTAGAGTAATGTTCAGAAATGATTTCTTTGACCTGAGCAGTGAAACCAGAAAGCTGTCATGTCATGACACTTGCTCTGTTCAGGCATATATAACACAAAATGACCAGTTCAGTTTTCTTGATAGGTAATCATTCCAAAACTGAATAGTTCTGCAGCTGTGATTGGCAACAGGAGTTCACATGCATATCCTCCTGAAAAATATATTGCACAAAAAAGCATTGTTGTTTTGCTGGCAACATTAACAGACTTGTCGACCTAGATCACACGTTAAAGTAACTCATTAATCCTTTCTAACAATTGTACCTCAATATCTTTTTCTAGTTCACTGAGTCATTTAGTTATGATTCTAGCCAAAAGAGGAACTGTATCTTCTCCTTAAAGTTCATGCCAAAGGACCTTAGCAGCAGGTAGGATTAACTCTTCACCATGTAAAGCAGTTCTTTAACAAAGCAGTTCAGCGCTAAGAATGATGTTCTCTGCAGACACATTTGATGAAGTGGTGACCTTTAATAATTGCTGGTGTTCTCTGTGTTCACATTTAAAAAAATCTCTAAAGGTCTGTCTTTTAATGCGGGGTGCTTGGTTTCCATGTAGCAAAGCAGTTTTGAACATCTCATGGTTTCGTTGGATGACTGGTTCCCACATGTTGCATACAGTGGGCTTGGAAAACGTGACTCACCTGTTCCAATGAACCCGTAATTTAAGTAGGACTTTCGGTATTTTCTTTTAAATGCAGCTTTCTTTTGTTGGCAGGCATAGAATCTCCTGCTCTCTCATGATTGGTGTTTCCCCTTTTCCAAAGAGAATCTCCAGTGACGTTTGATTTTTTTACTCATTTGATGAGATTTAGCTTGTGGGCTTACCAAAATGGTGACACAAAAAAGTGCACAGTGTGGGAAAGAGGCATGAATGGAAGTAATAAATAAGATAATGGGGCACTAGCGGTGGACTAAATATAAGTATCAAATTTTGATTTAGAGCCTGCCATTAGATGCAGCTGCAGAGTTGAAGCATATCAACTCACCTACCTATCTAAAGCCTGCAGCCAGATGCATCTTATTTATTACTTGCCACTCATGGATAGGGCTTTGATGTGATTTTCAAGGAATTGATGTATTATGGTTTCTGGGCATTCAAATAATCTGTATTTGCAGTTGCTCCCCAATGCTAGCATCACCAAGCCAGCTCCACCTCAGATCATTAGGTATTAGATTGTCATCAAGGAGTCTTCAATCTAGATCCCTCACATGCACAGTGCACAATAGCATTTGCCCTCCTAGAGGAACTAACGGCAGCCTTGATTTGACAGGAGGTGGAGATGAGATGTGATGTGAATGATGGGAAGGGCTTGTAAATACAGATGAAACTTCACCTGCTTGTTCACTGCTCACCTCCTGTCTGTGGTCCAATTCTTAACAGGCCATAGACTGGTATCAGTTCATGTTTTGGGGAGAGTTGGGGACCCATTCCCTAAAGGGAGGCAAATATGGTGGGTCTGAGCATCCAGAGAAGACTTTGTGAACCCTGAAATAGGATGTAGGCCTCAGGAAAATGGTTTGGGCTGGGCTTCTTTGCATATGGCTGAGACATGATTCCTGGCTTCCCTGTCTCCACGTATGATGAGATGTTCCCACATTTAGCCCACAGTGTTCCATCTTGTTGGAGCACTGGGAAGGAGAGGGCATGATCATCATCTGTCTCTTCTGATTCCCTGACTCCTGGAAGGCACTGTCGGATCTCTCCATTTCATGGATACAGTGGTGGCTCTGGGAGGTAAGTAACATGCTCAGGGCCACTCAGCTGCATGCCGATACTGTCTGGTCCCGAGGTTGCAGACAGACAGATGGCAGAATATCCAGGCCTTCAGTGGACCTCTGTAGGGTGTGCAGGTGTTGGGAGAGGCAGCCCTCCTTGGGTATGGAAGAGGTGATGGAGCCATGTCCTGCCTCCACCATGGCCCATCCAATCCCCTCATTGCAAAGGCTGCCCATTCCTTGTTATTTTAAGGAGACAGTGAAAGCTGTGGTGTGAGGGAGCTGAAACATGGGCCACCAGCTCTCTCTTTTTTCTCTGTACACTGTCTTCATTCTCTTCTCTGTAGCTAGGCCTCCTCCAGATAACAGTGGCCCAGCTGCCCACAGCTCCTTCAACAGAAAAGGCTGAGGATTTCCCAGAGATCAGTTCAAAAGATTTCCAGGCAAGGACCCTGCTGGGTCCACATGGCTCACATGCTCAGAGACTGCACAAAGCAGCAGCTGTTGGAATATCCACTAGGGGTCTGGTGCCTGGGTGCTACCTTCCTCAGCAGGTCAGTTCCCTGGGATGGGCACAGAGTCTGGGAGGCACAGAATTGGCCTCCATTCTGTTATCAGGAGGAACACATCACTGCCAGTGACAATGTCATAGCTGTGGGCATTGGTGGATGGTCTTTATTGTTTTAATCTGTCACTTGCATTTTGTGGCAATAATGAAAATATTGAGCTCATGAAAACACCATACAAATTATGTATTTTAGTGTCATATTTATGAGTTTTTTGCCCAAAGACAAGCTGTAGTAATTGATGCAATTGACTCAAATAAGTCCCTTATTTACATTTATCAAAAGTGACTCTAATATTCAAGTGGAGACCCCAGAGATCCCAGGATAACATGAGTCCTCCTGTGCCTATTTAGAGTATTCAGAGTTGACTCCAGGTGGTTGCCCCACTTGGCCCAGTTTCCTGCATGCTGACCTGCCAGGGGTGTTCCTAAATTCATGGCCCAAAGATGCTGTCAGTGGATGAAGTTGCTGTGATCCTTCATTGCTCAAGAGGCTTCAGGGACTCCTGAGGCCCAGAGGAAGAAGCCAACATTGCCAAACTGGGGTCCTGAGGTTCTCCCCAAACCTCCACTATACCCATTATGTCCATTCTTGTGTCTAAGTGTCCCCTCAAAGCCTCATGTAGTCATGCGTGGGGGCTTTTTTCAGAGGTGGCTAGATCTAGAGCATATTATGCTGCGATGCAGGCTGTGTGATTACTGAATTTGTCCACTGATAGGTTTGGCATAGTTTTGGATAAGACCAAGGGCTACCTTGTTGTCCGGATGGAATATAGGGATAGAGTGTTGGTGCTTTCCTGTTGAGAGCTTGATTTTGGTGTCTTCTGCCTGCCATGCACTGTTCCTCCTCTGCGATGCACTCTTCCTTGGAGCCAGCCCATTGAAAACTGAAACTTCCACAAACCTTTCTTCCTTTAACTTTGGGCATCAGGTATTTTGTCTCAGCAATGAGAAAAGTAACAAAGACGCCTGGTGTTAAGGATGGTGGGCTTTGAGTGGGTTGGTTTTCATCCCTAACCCTGCCTCCTGTTGGCAGTGAGAGCTGGCATGTCACAGAACACTCCTTCCCCAGTGTATCATGAGTGTGACAGGGAAAATGAGCAAGACTGCCTGTGGTCCTGTGCTATGCTTGGCCCCTGCTCCAGACGAGGTTGAGTATGGTGACACATACTGTGGTCCCAGCCCTGGGAGGCCAAGGCAGGAGGATTGAGACTTTGAGCCCAGCCTGTACGACTGTCTCAAAATATCAAAAACAAACCACCTCCCCCAAAAAATCCATGAGGGAGGGGCTCAGCAGTTACTGTCCACCAACCAAAAATCAGGTTCACTCATGACTGTGTTTTTTTTTTTTGAAGAGAATATAACAAAACAAACAACAAAGCAGATCAGAACAAAACAATGTGAGTAACACAGGATTTCAAGACAACAGGAAATCAACCATAGCTACCACAATATCTCCTGTTCTCCCCGAAATAGTTGTCCATATCTTCACACACACTGAATTCAAACAAAACAAAACAGTATAAAACCGATCAAAACAAAAGAATGAAAGCATTATCAGCTTTCAAAACCAGACAACAGGAAAATCAACAATGGCTACCATAGTGTCTCTTGTTCTCCTCAAAATAGCTGTCCATACCTTCATACATATTGAAATCAATTAATAGAAAACTGACTAAAACCAATTTAAAAAAGAATAAAGTATTATTGGATTTCAAAACAAGATGATAAAAAATCAGCAGTGGCTACCATAATGACACTCATGACTGTGTTTGAAGAGGCAGGTAAAATACTTTTCATTGAGTCTTGACCTTGGTTAGGTGTTTGCTTGAGTATTCAGTGTGAGGGAATTTCTGCAGCCGTGGCATTTGTCTCCAAACCCCAGCAGGTGGAAGACCTCCAACCAATTCCCTTGGAGCCCTGAGGTACCCTGCTGCATGCCACAAGGACAGGGGCCTGAGGGAGCTTCTGGCCATTGTTCCAGTTACAAGCTCAACTAGTGACCTTTTCAAGGGTGGACCCCTGCCCTGGGTTTGCTATCATTGCTGGGAGGAACAATCTTTCTGTCGACCTGTTGAAACAGGCTGTATCTGTCTATTCTTGGAGTGGGGTGGGGAGCTATGGCTCAGGGTCACACAGCAAGCAAGGTTCCAGTCAGGCCATCTCTCCTGGTTGCCTGAAGCCATTACTTGTGGCCCTCCCTGGGCCCTACCCACCCACCTGGAGCTCCTCCCTGCACAGCGTCTTCTGATGAAGCCCCATCTGGAGCTGGTGTCCTGGTTGTTGTCATGGGAACTGCTTTCTCCTGGTCCAGGCTGCTGAAGGGGTGGTGGGCTGGATTAGGGGAGGAGGGGTTGGAGCTGGGCGTGTAGTGTAATAGGGGCCGGCCATTTCTGTGTCTGGAGGGGTAGGCAGTGGTTACTCAGGGGCATCTTTCCATGGTGCTAGGCAGGACAGGGGGCCGCAAGATTGACCTGGTTGTAGCTGGTCAGCTCAAAGAGTGAGGAGGGGCTAGGGGTCAGGGCAGGCACCACTGCGGACCTGTAGATGGGAACACCCTTCTTTTCCTGAGGGAGGGCCTCAGCAATTACTGTCCACAAGCTTTTCCTGGGCAGCCCCTTGTGCCCCAGATTTCCTTACAGCCATTAGAGTCACTTTTGACTCCTGTGTACCACACAAGTTTGGCCAATCTGGGGAGAATGGTCTACTCTCTGCTGTCTCAAGGGCCTGACCCCTGAGCCCAGACTCTTTGGAGGGGGGCTTCCCTTCCTCCTCCCATACCCCTACCCAGGCTGGACACATTCAGAGGTTCTGGTGCTGTGGAGTTGAGGTCAGCTGCCCAGGACATAGGCTTAGTGGTCTTAGCTTTATGAGCTTTATGAATGAGACTGGCGCCCATTCAGCCCTTCTCCCAACCTAGAGTGGCCTTGTAACCTCATGGTCCTCTCAGTGTGGCCACTGAGTTTATCTCTTGAAAACTAAAGATGGGTTTGGGTTTGAAATCCAAGTTCATCCCTGGAAGGACAGGACAGGGCAGGATAGGACAAGGCAGCATGGGGCAGGATGGAACTGGGCAGGATGAGGCAGGACAGATAGGGCTCAACCCTGGGTGCCTGGAGCTGTCAAAACATTCGCCCTCAGATATGAAATATGCTATACAAAAACAGCAGCTGCCACCAGGTCTGTCCCTGCTAGGAACAAATGCTACCTTGAGAGAGTATGCACAGTCAGTAGCACAAGAGTTCCTCTGCAGTAGCACAAGGCCACTGCAGGAAGCCCTAAGCTAAGGGCATGAGGCTCCGGGACTGTGTTGCTGACACCAACAGTGACAGGGGGATGGAACTGTTGCTATGAGGCACTGCTGCCACCTGTCTGTCTCAGGTGGCCCTGGGAGGCCCTGCTCTCAGATGTGCAGGCCCCTTCTGCAGGCAAGAAAACCTGAGGAGAGAAACCAAGGCACTGCCTGGTTCCATGAAGAGGGGACTGGCCAGCCTGATACCAAAGGAGGGCCACTGCTGGCGTGGGAGGGGCAGACACAGTCATCATTCTCCCATCAGCGACCTCGTTGGTACTGAGTACTCCACATTCTATAACTCAGTTTCTTCCCTGTGATATGGTTGGATTAAATGAACCTGTGGATCTGATGCCCTGGGAACTGACCTGGTCCACACCAGTGCCCAGGAGGACTGTTGCCATTATTAGGCCCCAGTGTCACTCCTTAGGCCCTATGTAGGGCCAGACCCAAGGACCCAGCTATGGGTGACCCTGATCAAGTCCTCTCTTTAGGACTTCCGGTCCAGTGGTGTGAGGCTGGTGTCCTGGTTTCATGTGGACTAGGCTGGGTTGCAGGGCCCTGGATCAATGTCTGTGTCTTCTGAACAGGGACTGAGACCTATTCTGGGCTCAGGGGCTCTAGCTGGTTTCTCCCTTTTGTGTCTCAGGACCCCCCTGGGAAATCCTCCCTCCCATCTAACCCACTTCTCACCGGCTACAGCTCCAGTCAGCCTCCCCTTTGGAGTCCAATTAGAGGACTGGGTGGGTTGAAGCTGCAAGAGGGGCTTCTGCCTGCCTAGGGCAGTAGGGACCTCAGTGCCGCCTCCTAGGTGCCTGTGGCTGAGCTACTGAGGAGCAGTGGAGAGAAGAGCTTCAGCTGGGAGCAAGGCTAGCTCTGGTCACTGAGTGGTGGCTCTGGTGGAGTCACTTCCTTCTTTGATCCTTGCCAACTGAGTGACAGGTCAGAACAGAGGCTGTGAACAGGGAGCTGTCCTCAGGTACCTCATTACTGCCAGGACCTCCTGGACCCCTCTGTCCTCCTGAACTCCTGCCTCACTTGGTGGGCATGCTGGCCTGTGTCCATACCCAGTATGTGTCCATACTGAGCTAATGCTGGGGCCCCCAGAGTCTCCTTCTCAGCAACCACGTTAGGGGTAACATGGTCCCAGACGGGTTATATGGTCTGTGTTCCCGAGAGTCATCAGGGGAACTGGCAAGACGGGGGTGGTTCCCTGAGGCAGCTCACAGCAGGATTCAGTGCATGTGGGAGCTCTGAGTGGCAAAGGCGAGGCTTTGAAGGAACAGGGCTCCTCTTGGGAGTGCATATGTAAACAGACCACATTCATCCTCCCCATGAGCTGTGGACAGCATTTAGCTGGGCACCTCATCCCCATGTTCTGGACAAGAAAGGAGAGGCCTGGGGGAGGTGATGTCTGCCTGGGTCACCCAGCTCTGGGTGAAATGTAGAGTGGGGATATGAATGCAGGGTGGCCAGAAGCCAAGCTTACACTCCTCACACACTCATGCACACTCGTACACATGCACACCAAACACACACAAATGCACAGACATGCACACTTGATATAATACATGCACACAAAATTATCTCACCAACATGGACATTCGTGTATTGCCCTCACACACTCAGACATGTGTGCGCATGCATCCCATACACTCCCCCCATGCACACATGAGATCCACACCTGTGGGGCACCTGTGCCCCGTGTGCTCTGTCCTTTGCTGACTTCCCTGGGAGGCAATGGATAGAGTCCCTCTGTGGGCTTGCATCTCCCTGGGGTCTCTTTTCCTCATTGCATGGCTGTGGCACAGCTGTAATATCATGGGTCCATCGAAAGGATGGCTGAGCCCAGCTGGGGATTGAGCAGGGTGCCCCATGGCTCGGTGCCCGGGTGCCCAGTCTTGCCCCTGCCATTTACCTTACTTTCTGCTGGCCTCATCTGTCACATAGGCCCGCTGCCCCCACTTAACCTTATCTGCAAGGACTTACAGGGACACCCATGTCTTTAAGGGCTAGGCTGGCTCATGGCACTGGAATGGATCCTAGGCCCACACTAGGACTTGCTTTCCTTCTGTGGTGCTGTCCCCTTTTTGTCTGTGAACTGGCACTGTAAGACAAATGCCACAGATGGGGCCTGATGATCATATTCTGCCTTAGCTCCCTGAATACAATCACCTTCTGACTGGCAGGGGTAGGGCTTCTGCATAGGAATTTTGGGGGACACATTTCAGCCTTTAAGGCTTTCCTGGTCTTGGTTGGCTAACCCCTTGCTTATGCTGTCCCTGCAAGGGGTACAGAGGAACAGGAATTCTTATATTATTTGATTTTCTCCATGTTGGCCACACCCTGCCTTATGAAACATCATGTAGTCCTCTTCATAGAATCAAATAGAAACAAAACATGCACATTCTTCTTGTGCACAAATGCTCATACTGCTCATCTGTGTCCAGCGCTCATACATGTCACACCCAGTACTCCATGTGCAGTCTCATGTACACCTTGTGGTCACATTTGCTCAGACCATACATGTATGCATACAGGGTAAGCCCAGGCCCCACACCTTGGCCAGGGACTCTCTAGCTCCAGGAGACCGGGATCTGCCAGTGTTCCATCCGCTGCACCTGGATGGGGCCAAAGTCGCTGCTGCCTGGGGTTCTCACCCAGGGCCTCCCTTTTACATCAAGTCCATTACAGACAGTGCCTGTCATGAGGGAGGGATGGAGCCCTCCAGTCTCCTCCCTGGGCCTCACCTCTGCCCTCCCAGCCCACCAGGATAACTCAGGCCCAGGTCTCTCACCTGCAGCAGATGGATGGTGGGTGGGTGGACCCAAGCAACAGCCAGCCCCATGCAGGATCCCGGAGGTCCTCCTGTCCCTTTGCTTTTAGTCAGTCAAATCTATATTGTCTTGGGATCCCCTTGCAGGGGCAGATGCCCCTAGTGACCTTTTGGAAGCCACCATGTTTGGAAGGAACTAAAATTTGTTACTGGACGCTGACATTGTTCGCTGCTAGAGGCCACACTGCTAAAAATGTAAATTTCTAATTAAAATAAGAATTAATCCTCTCCCCAACTATCTGCTATCTCCAGCCAGATGAGCAAAAGTTTTATGCTGCTAATTAATGTTATCACCCGTTAGCTTTATTTACATAAGCAGATATAATTCACTGGGATTTGCAGGCGCTGATGGAGATACTAAAAATTTTTTTTTAAGTTAAAAAATTAATTACCTTGATCCTGCCTTTTGTATTCTAATCACAGACTTGCAAGGGCCCTTTATGTGGGTCTCCCAACTTCACAGTGGGTGTGTCCCTTGATGAACCTGGTACTTGCTTAGAATGGAGGGAAGTTGCCAAAGAGGGCTGTGGGTCCCCCAGAAGGGGATAAGCCACTGTGGGCACATGAAAGGCCCTGTGGATGTGATAATTATTTACTGCTTCTGGTGAAGGGTACTTTCGTTGCCCAGTTAGGTTCTAAACACATGAGCATTAAGATTATGAGAAGTTCCTGTTTGGGACTTGATGCGCTTATAGTAGCTGCCCTGGGGGTGGGGGTGTCTATGCCCAGAGAGGAGCTGCTGAGATAAAAGTCTCACCTGGGCTGGCATCTCTTTCCCCAGGGTTGTGCATGAGGACCCCAGCCATCCCACTATGAAACAGAGACTCAGGTATTCAAATAAGCTGCCAGTTGCCTGGATCTACTCTTGTTGAGTGCTGAGAGCTGTGTTGGCCTATTTTTAGTCAACAGATACTTGGCGAGGCCTCTGTCTATTGGCTGATCATCCTGTGCTGCCAAGAGATGGAGACAAGTTCCTTGACTACTGGAGGTAGAATTGAGACCCCAACAAATGCATGCTAAAGTCCTAACCCTGGCACCTGAAAGTGTGAGAATATTTTGATATTTGATACTAAGGTGGAGCATAGTGGAACAGAGTGGTCCTTAAACCACTGTGACTAGTGCCCTCGTTAGAAGGGACAGAGACATAGAGCTAAGCAAATGTCATGTAAAGCCAGAGAGGCCCAGGGAGAGGCTCTGTGAGGAAGGAAGCAGGGAGCAGAGTGGTGCTCCCCAAACTGAGGAGGCAGAAGCCAGGAAGGTCAGGCGGGCTCTCCCTGTGCTCTGGAGGAAACCAACTCCATGGCTTCTGGATTTTCTCCAGGGCTGGGGAAAAAGCCATGTTTGTTGCCCGAGTCAGTTATTCTTTGGTGACAACCTGGGGCATCTGTGCCCTGACCTATGGGACTTCTGTCCAGGGTTGGATTTGGTCAGGGGATGCTGAGTGGATCCTTAAGGAGCCATGGGAGCCTCCTGAAGGAGACACTAGGGTGCCCTGGATGACAGAGGTGTGCAGGGTGCTCAGTCATGTTCTCAGGCACCAGGGCTATGTCATGACTATGTCTATGGGGGACCATAAATCAACTTGCATTGTCAAGGGCTTGTCCACATGACTTGGTGGCACACACAGGGCAGCTGGGTGAGGCAGCTCTGATCATATTGATTAAATACTAGAGCAGCTCCACTGTTCTCATCCCGAGGGCCTCAGTGGAGGCTTCCTAGGGGAGGAGATGGGTGGAGGTGGAAGTGATGGCCTGTCTATTTTCCCAGCTGCTGTGGTTTATTCATCCTATGTCTTCCCTCAGTGCCACCCTGGGCCTTGCCAGCTGTCACCTTTGCTTTTGCCATTCCTTCTGCCTGATGGGCTTCCCACAATCGCCCCTTAGAGACCAGCCTGTCACTGCCCAAAGTGGCCTCCTCGGGGAAGCTGTCTGAGTGTGGTGCCTGGGAAGGACCCTTCCAGGGTATTACTTCTGTTTTCTTCTCCAGACTGTATGTTCCTGGACACCTCAATATCACTGTGATCCCAGCCCCTGGTAATGTTGGCCAAACTCGTAGATGCATGACCTGGCCCCCCATGGCTGATGTGGGAGCATTTATCACCACCCAGCACTGAGCAAAGCCTTTAGGCCTCAGTTTCCACACCTGTGAGATACTATTGCTGCTTGCCTGGGTGCCCCCTTTGCCTTTTTTTAATCCAAGTTTTTCCATCCCTTGCCAGAAGGAGATGCCCCTTCTACATATTAGTAGTGAATCTCAATCAGCCCCACTGTGGGGTCAGAGGGCTCAGCAGACCCTTGGGTGAGGAGAATAAGAGCACTCCCTACAGGGACCAAAGTAAGAGTAACGGGAGAGCTGCCTCCCCCTACTGCACACAGAGAACAGATGTGCAGATCTGAAAGAATTTCCTCTCAGAGAGATTCTGGTGCTTTTACTCCTTGAATGGAGGGAAGAATGACGCTGAATAGAGTAATTACTGAAATTGAGCCGGAACCTGTCCTGAAAGGAGAGATGAGGATCAGCCAGGAAGCACCCCCACACCATGGCCTCCTCCTGACTTTCTGCTCCTCACTGCCCTCACCTTCCTGCCCAGCCCCTGCCCGTGAGTCCCCACCCAGGTATGCACCCCACACACCTTGGTTCCCTCTGTAGTCACGGCTTTGTGGGAACAAAACCTCCCACCCTGCTCCTCCTCAGAGAATTCTCCAGGCCCAGAGCCACTGTTTTTCTGAAGCTGTACTAGGTTTCGACATATAGTGTGGAAAGACTGGGTGATACACGCGAACCCAAAAAATAAACACAAGACTCACTCATCAGAGAATTCCAATGCCATCCTTACTTCTAGTCCTGATGTGGGGTTTTGTGCTTGCAGGATAATCGGGTATCTTCTATGTTCTTTGGTACCATCCTGACTCCTGAGGTTGCTCTTTTCTCTTTCTGTGTGCAGAGGCAGCTCCTCTAAGTGAGGGGGCCAGGGTGCTGCAGGCCCATAATTGCTCTACTCCAAACTAGGCCCACTTTAGAGCTGAGAGTCAGTTCCTACAGCATGGTCCCACACTGAGAGGTAATGTCAAGGGCAAGTTTTGAAGAGGAATGCAGGCTTCTGCAGATGCCCTTTGAGGCTGGAATCCTCAGAGGAAAATCAGGGAACTTGGAAGAAAACTGACTAATATCAAATAAAGCTGTTTAATGTTTCTTTTTAAAACAAGTTTTATTGATATATTTACATATCATACAATTCATCAATTTTTTAGTGTACAATTCAGTGCCTTTTAGTATGCTCACAGCATCATGCAGACACCACCATGTTGATTCCAGCACTTCTGTCACCTCAGAAGAAAAGCTATTGCTTTGGGTGTCACCCCTGCCCCTGTTCCTTCTCTGTCCATACTACCTGGGATAAAATCCTGAGTAGATTTACAGGGACTTCCAACATCACTTTACCCAAGAAATAGATCAGGACCAGATTTAAAGGACCGCCAGGGCAAGGCTTTGTGTGAACTCATGCACCTATGAGTTTGGCCAACATTACCATGTGCTGGAGTGCATCTGCATGTAACAAGCTGAGGACACAGTGACAATGAGGTACCCAGGAACATGCTATTGAGGGAAGAAAACAGAAGTAACAGTCATGCCTTGGAGGGTTCAGGGGAGCAGCACAGTGTCATCAGTACACTCCTGGGCCCTCCTAGACCAGCCAGAGAAGTGTGAGGGGAGTGGTGCTTCTATAGCAGCTGTAGGCCTGTGGTTGATCCAAATTAGGACCTGCTGATTGGTCCCAAGTGTAAGTCTATGATTGGTTCAAATTTGGGCATGCTGATTGGCCCGAGTATAGGCCTGTGATTGGTTCAGATAGGTGTAGTGTTGGTAGGAGAGCTGTGATTCAGTGAAGGATAGGGGAGGTGCAAGCTATAGAGTCTGTGAAAAATAGTAGGTCCCAAATGGAGGAGGGTTTAGGAGGACTGGCTGGGTTCATCATGGATGATGGAAGTTGGGGATGTTAATAATGGGTCTGGGTCCCTCTTGGATCTGCAACATTCTGGAAAGTGTTCTCTCTGGTTATTGAGTGTCTGGAGTGGTGTGAGGGAGAGGGTGCTATGTCTGACAGATGAGTGCATCTGGAGCAGCCCGGAGAATGGCCACTAAGTAACCCTCAAGGATGCCAAGGCAGGTTGTGCCATTCCGTCTTTGGGAGGGAGACTAAGTGGGAGTGAAGGAAAGTGTGGGGGAGGGGTGTGAGAGTTGTCAGCCAAACCACATATCCCTCTAGCACTGTAGAAAAAGAGGCAATGCCCCAAAATAAAAAAAACCCAGTCAAAAATGGGCAACTGTAGTGAATAGACACATCTCAGAAGATTTACAAATGGCAATAAATACATGAAAAAATGTTCAACACAGCTGGTCATTTGAGAAATGCAGGTTAAAACAGCACTGAAAGTCCATCTTATCCCAGAAAGAGTGGTTATCAAATGACAAATGCTAGTGAGGCTGTGGGAGGAAAAGGAATCCTTCTTTGCTGTTGGCAGGAATGTAAACTAGTGCAACCACTATGGAAATCTGTAGGGAGGTTCCTAAAAAAACTGAAAATAGAAATTCCATTCTACCCAGGCAAGGGCTTCTTTTGGGTCTCACATGTGTCACCTGGCTCAGTGTCCCATTCCTCCTTTATGGTCATGTGGCATTCTACCCTGTTGCCCCAGACTTGCTCACGTAGTGAACAGGTGAGGTGTTTGTGTCTGTTGGCTAATATAAGTGAAGCTGTTATGAACACTGGTGTGGACATGCATTTTCATTTTGCTTGGGTATCTGTCTAGGAGTGGGGTTTTTGGGGCATGTAGTAGCTTGGTGAGAAGTCTGAGGAGCTGACACAGCATGTATATTTCCTGGGCAGTGTGCAAACATTTTGATTACCCCAGCTCCTGCACCATACTTGTAGTTGTGTCTTCTTGATTCTTGTGGTTGTGAGGTGGTATCTATGTTGTGTTTGATGTTTTTTAAGTTAGGCTGGGGGTGTGGCTCAGTGGTAGTGTAACAGAAAATGACCCCCTAGCCAGTATACTTCAGTTTTTTAGTTGCCCAGGTAATAGTTCCTGTTACAGTTCCTGTTACTACTACCTCCTAGAAATGGCTGGGCACTGAGATGCATAACTGGTCATTACGATATATATTGTAAAAATCAATCAAAAACAGTCCAAGTACTCTACCTCTGTACTTCCCCTTTGCAAGCAACCCCTTAAAAACTTTCCTCCATGAGCCTTCAGAGCCTAACATTTTGGGGACAATTGATTTGAAAGAAAACTGATTAAATAAATCTGCCTCCAAATCCTGGGTGTTGTTTTGATATGTCTGTTGCCATAGCAGCAGGAGTACTTGCTTAGCATACTTGAGGCCCTGGGTCACCTCCTCAACACTGCAGATGTAGACACACACACACACACACACACACACGTGTGATAAGCCATATCAAAACATTTTTAAAGTCAGACTTCACAAAATGTTTGTGACTCTACCCCCTCTCACTGTTCATTTGGGCACTGTGAGGGGCTGTGATGTAGAACAGGACTAGGTCCTGTTTTGGACATGGTGGCCTCATACAGCTAAGGATGGACTGAAGCACTGTGGTACTGTCATAATAAGAGTCAGTGCCCAGGGCACTCAGTGTGTGTCAAATGAGTGCATGGTTGAACATGGGAGTGAACCAGTATCTTGACTTTCGCCAGGCACTGAGGTTGGGAAGAGACAGGTGCTGAAGGTGGGTGGCAACAGTGCTGACCATGCCTTGCACTGTGGACCATGAGGTACAGATGCAGAGCCCGGAGCAGATCTCACAGTGGTTTATTTGGAGGTAGCAAGGTCCTGGGAGCAGTAGAGGGAGATTACACCAAGCCTGTTTCCAAGATGCTCCTATGACCTGACTGTCCCTGTTTAAGGTTGATGCTGAGCACAGTGCTTGTCCTTTAGGCTGAGGGCCTCCAGTCTGGCCATTATGATCTGGTACAGGTCACTGAAGACTGATGTGGCTGTGACAGCACCTGCTGTGATTATCAGAGTTCACTGAGTACAGATGTAACATGCATCTTGTTGCTCAAGTGAGGTCCTATCACCTACTGAGATCATTACTACTGCTTCCCTAGGAGCCAGGCCTCCTGCTACTTTCTACACACTCTGGCCAGTGGAGCAATTTGTAAACGAAGGTTCTGGGCCCTGAGGGGAGCCTCAGCATCACTGCTTCATTTAGTGCCCCTCCCAGTCCCTAAAGTAGGAAATGTAGTCACCCAAGTTGGGTAAAATGTCTAGTGATGCTGATGCCAGTGGCCTTCACATGAACAGTCTCCCTAAATACCTACAGTTGCCCAGAGCAACCCTGGTTGATGCCACAAGCAAATGGGAGCTTGTCCTGCAATGGCAAGGTGCTGAATTCTTCCCAGACAGAGGGAGCCTGGGTGCTGAGCCATCCCAGGCTTGAGAGCTGGGCTGCACTGTCTGACGTGTGAGACTGAGCAGAAGTACACAGGGCTCACAGGTAGTTGCTGAAAGACCAGGACCTGTGGTTTCCTGTGCAGATGGCTGACAAGGCCCTGGGTCCTGCCCCAGGCGTCTCCCCAGTGTGGATAGGAGCTATAAACAGAGGTTGGTGATGCCTAGGCTCTTCATGGTGAAACCTCCCAATCTGATCTGGGGATCATCTCTACACTGGCCAAGGCTTCTAGAGGAGTGAGGACAGGGACCTTACTTCTCTCCTGGTGGCCTGTGACCCCTGCCCAGAAGTGCTTTGTCCCTCCTTCCCCCATTATGCACCTTTCCCCACATCTTTAATGCAGGAGGTGTTTTGGGGATCGTTTGGCCCTTCCCCAGCCTGCCACTGTGGCCCACACTGTAAGTTTAGAAAGCCATTAGGTTGTTTAACAAGTGGGCCTGAGTTTCCTCCTCATGAAGTCAATCACCTATTTAATGGTGGAAGAAAAGTAGAAAACAACTTGGGTTTATGATGCATCTGTGACAATCCCACATCCCTGCTAAGGCTGTCGTTAGGGAGGGAGCAACCAGGCTGTCACAGCTTTTTATTTCTTTTTGCTGTGTGAGGATTGAACTTAAGGCCTTCACATTGAGCTGCACTCCTAACCCTTTTTAACTTTTGAGACAGTCTTGCTACACTGCTAGTTTGCCCAGTTGGATCTTCCAGCTTTCTATGTGACATCCCAAGTGTGTCACTTCATATGCTGGTGGGCAGCACAACTCCATCCTGGGGCACACCAAGCGCACCATTTCAGAACCATAGGGATAGTCCTGGTGAGCCCCACAAGGGGCCAGTGGGGACTTAGGAGTCACAGGGGTGACTGGGACCCAGCCTGCCCATCCCTCCAGCCTTCTGGGATCTCACAGGTTACAGAACTGGCCTCCTCATTGCCGCGGGTCCATGTGTTGGCTCATTTTTGCTCAGGGGATGCACCTCATAGATGCTGCTAGAACTGGAGAAGCTTGCATCTCCCTGCTGGACAGCTTGGGTGGGAAGCCCCATTCACTGCCAGTCATAACGTGGTCCAACAGGGCTCTCCAGAGTCCTCTGAGATGCACCTTTAGGGATGGTCCTGTCAGCCCTTCCTTGATAATGCAGGGCTCCTCAAGGTCAAGGACAGAGTTCCACAAATGGGGTTGTGGCTCCTATCTGTCTGAAAAGTTGGACTCTGGGTGTGAAAGGAGAAAAGGAGGTGCTGGGACCATAGAGCTAGGCCACCACCTCTTCCTGCTTCCCTCCTCGTGCTTGGCTGCTGCAGGGGGGGGTTGGGGCATGGTGGTAGGCAGAGGTGCTCGGCCTGTGCCTCTGTTTCTGCCCGGGTTGTGTGCTGTCTTCCTACTGCTTCCCTGGTTGTTTGGACTGGAGCAACTCACCCAGGAAAGCTCCTGCTTCTAAGTCTCAGGCTGACTGCTGGTCACTGCTGGCCACTGACCCTTGGTTGTAGCACACAGTTCACAGAGACAAGAACTACAGAAGAGAAGGCACTGTCGCCCACACTGAGTTCTGGAGTTACCTGGTGGTGGGCTTCGTGTCTCTGTGGCAGGATGAGCTCTCCAATACCCAGCTGCTGCAGTCAGGAAGCCAGCAGGCGTCTTCCTGGGTCCTGCTGTGGGACCGAACATGACAGACTCACCCACCCTACCCAATGGAGACTCTATCCTCTGCTTGGGTGCTGGGTGCACTGCCCTCTTGGGACTCTGTGAGCCAGGCTAGCCCCGCAAAGGTCCTCAGCAAAGGTCCACAGAAGGCCTTAGTGCTGGGTCAGTCACTGCCAGCTAGGAGCCCAGGCCCAAGTCACCCTTCACAAGGAAGGAAGGTGCAGCTTGCTTGAGAGTGTCCAAGACAGGGGGCAACTTTTACTGCATCCTGACCTAGGTGCTGAGGAGGGGACACTGGGGTCAGCTGAGGTGGGGGTGTGGATGGGTGGACCACAAGTAGGCACATACATGCCAAGGGTGTCTCAGCAGACAGTGCCAGGAAGGAGAGCAAGGGCATGGAGAGGGTCTGGTGTGGGTAGTCAGTGTCCCTGGGGGGCTGGGGACACTTCACACCAACTGATCAGGGTCTCTTGGGGGCTGTGGTAACTCATTCCAGGTGGCCAGAGTCTTAGTAGGGGCACTTTTGGTCTCTTCCCCTGTCTGAGAGGCTGACATGCAGTAGGCGAGCAGGGCACATTTGTGGCATGTGCTCCTCCATGTGCTGGGCACATCCAACCCAGTGAGTTCCACACCCTGGTCCCCATCTTCTTTCCGCCTGACCCCAGCTGCCTTAGGCCTGCAGGCTCCTGTTTCCCTGGGGTCAGAGCCGTCTTGCCCACCTTGGCCAGGCTCAGATAGTACTCTAGGGACCCTGCACCAGCCCAGTTCCTCCCAGCTCCTGCTCCACAGTCCCAAGGCTCTGTGTTCTAGTATCTCCTCCTTTCCTCTCTCTCTCTGAGCCATTTTCCTGTCTCTCTTTGACCTCGCTGAGACCCCTGGCCTCAGCTCATGATTTGAGGACTCTGCTTTGCTCCCTGCGAACAAGTCAGACCCCGTCTCGTCTCTACCTCTTCCTAGCCTGAAAGCAGATTAAGTGGGTTACCCAGTGACATTTCCCATGGATTCAGCCACAGACTTACCCTGGTTGCACTCTGATAGGGACACGGAATTTCTTTATGTGTTTTCTGTGCTCAAGGGTGACCCTGTAGTCACTCAGCACAGATGGACCTCAGGCAGCGCAGAACACATCCGCTTTGGAACCCCGCAACTCCATGGCTGTTCCTGCAGGCTCCTCCTGCCTTCCCTGCCGAGCTTGCAACTGCACTGCCCTGACCATGGCTCCTGGGAAGTTCCTTAGTGGCAAAGGGAACTCTGGCTCCTTGGCTGGTTAGACATCATAGTGCCTTTCTGGTAGGACTATCTACAATAGGAGCCCATCAGAAGCTCCCCAGGACTCTTAAGTTTTAGCGGAGGGTGGATGGCAGCCTTCAGGTACTCAGCAAATGCTTCCTGGGCACTTACTTAAAGCTCCTGTCCTCTCATCTGTTGCTCTGGTAAGCCCAGAAGGGCAGGTGGGCTCAGTTGCCTGCTCCAGATCCTGCCCAGCGGCAGGAGGCGCCCATGCCCAGACTCTCTGCACTGTTATTAGCTGTTTCAGAGCCAGTTTGCTTTCCTGACTTTTACCAGGCCTAAGTGATGGGTGCCCCAGACAGTTACACTCTCTGGTCAAGGCCTCACCTGGTGTAGCCACATGGCCTCCTCACCCCTTGTCTTAGTTCATTTCTGTAACAGAGGACCTGGGATTGTGGAATTGGTAAGGAATGAGGTTAATTTGGCTCTATGTTTTGCAGGCTGAGAGGGCCAAGGTCAAGCAGTTGCTTCTGGCAAGGGCCTTGTGCTGTTTTGACTTATGGAAAAAAGAGGAAAGGCAGGTGGGAGAGGAGGGGGCCAGCTCCCTGGAAAGCTGACCCCTCCCCAGAGAAGCCGTTGGTGTTCCATGAGGGCCCTGCCCCAAATCTCTGGCCCTCTGGAACTACAGATCCAGTGCACCAGCTTTAGGGGACACACTCAATCATACTATCCCCAAAGTGGATGGCGTGTGTATGTTTAAGCATGTGCAAGTGAGTGAATGTGCACAGGTGTGCCTTGTGCGTGAGCTCTGAGTGCACATATACATGCACATGTGTGTGGGCATGTGCTTATCCTATTGCTGGGTGCATACTCACACTCACGGATGCTGCCCAGAAGAGCAGAATAGGGCACATGGCCAGGTGTAGCGAGAGCTGCAGTGAGGGCTCTGGGTAGGGGCAGCTCTGGCCAGCTGTGGGGATATGTGCACTCAGGACACAGAGCTGGGTCTCAGAATTGTTTGGAGTGAGGAGCTGTGGCAGGGCATGGAGTCACCAGCCTCGATGTGCTCCATCCAGACAGTGCAGCTCATCTTGGCATTGCCCCAGCTCATCTTCATCAAATCTCTGTCCCAAACCAGTGCCCACTGTGTCTTTTCCCAGTGCAGGGCTTTGAATCTCTCATCTTAGTTTTGGGGGTCTTCATGTTAGCCTGTGGCACCAGCAGGGGAGAGTATCATACCCATTTTACAGATAGGGACACTGACCTTGGCCCACGGAGATGGTCCTGACCTGGGAGGCTGAAGGTAAATGCAGCCTTCTGGATACTGCCAGGGTGTGCACACGGGTGTTGGACATTGCCAGCTCCCGGCAGACTGTCCACTTCTGAGAGGGTCCAGTCTCACTGATAGATTAAGGAGGACTTCCTGGAGCAGGACTTCCTGGCCCTGAGCATAACTTAGAGGCAGTGAGTTCGGGGCCAAGATCCTGCAGTGTCACCTCCTCCCTCCTCTGGCTCTGAGCAAGCGCCCTTGTCTCCTGGGCTGTGTGACCTGGGCAGGCTACCTCGCACTGGGCCAATGTCCTCTCTGCTCTGAAGATTTTGACTTTGTCTCAAGGTCCAGGTTCTGCTGTGTCCTGACCTCAGCACAGGGCTTCAGCTGGTGAGGAGGAGGGCTGGGGAGGGGCTGAATCCCAACCCTGAACCCAGAAACACCCCTGGAGGTGTTTCTTGGAAGCCTGCAGTCATGAGCTCGCTCATTGGGTTGGACAAGAAGAGAGGACAAGGGTCCCCCACCTGGTGTCTGCAGAGACCTCAGAGGGCCACTGATTTCCCAAGGTTTGATGGCCAGCACCCCAAGGGATCTTTCTAAAAGCATGGGTGAGATGGAGCGCTGGAGTGGGGCCCCCCTGTGTGGATCTTAATGGCTGACTTCAATTTGCAGGAGTAAGAGCAGACTCAGTGGGAGACAAAGAACCATCATCTGAGGGAAAAACAGCCAGATAGTTGCACTGCCGGAAAGGCTTCCTTTTGCTATGAGGGCTGGGTAGAAATGGGGAAGATGTCTTATTATTCTCTTAGGGCTAAAATACTAGATTAGCACGCAGGATAGATGTTTGGTGCTGTCACAGTCCTGGTGATGTGCAGGAGTGCCATGTACAGTTGCTTGGGCTGTGTACCTCACAATTCTAAGTGCAATCTTTGTGCTATGTGACAGGCTTTATTTTGTATGTGTTTGATACCATTCTTTCCCTTCACTGCTATGACATTTAAGGCTAATGTTACTCTTCCTGCTGGCCCACTCAGTTCAAATGCACTCACATCTTCAAGCTGTCCCAGAGTGCCCTTCATAAGGCTGATTGCTGACTTTCCTCTTGTGATGAAATCCCTCCCTCCAGTGTCCCCAACCTTTGTGGTGTCAAACCTGCTGCAGGCCATGAGGGTCCTCCCTGCCGCCTCCAGCTCTGCCGGCTCCTGGGGCCCCTCGGCTAACACACGCATCACTGCGAGCTCTCTCTTTGTTGCCACATGGACTTTTCCCTCTGCGTTTGTGTCCAAGTCTCTTTTTCTTTTAAGGATACTTTTAGGATTGCTCATCGCCCTCCTCCACCCTTTTTTCAGCATGACTTTGTTACCTTTATGATTTCCACAAAGAGCCACTTCCAAGTCAGGTCACAGTCACAGGCTCTGGGCAGCATGGCTCTTGGGGACTCTTCAATTTGGTATTAGAGCTGGTACAGAAAGGAGAAGGGACTGCAAAGGGTGTGTGATTCAGGCAGCTGCTGCCCTGAGCACAGGCCCCTGCAGCCTGCTGGGGGGCTCTGTGGATGAAGGAGCCCGTGTTTGTCCACAGCTCTGCCAGCTCCTGCTGGAAATCAATTTCCGGGCACTTCCTGCTCGCCGCCTGGGAGGTACACAGGCAAGTGGTTGGCCAGAGGTGTGTGGGGTGGGGGAGTTGTCCTGGGTCCCTTCCTCTCCACCATCACGCTTTGCCTACAGAGGACTTTTTCCCGATTCATCCTTGGGACCCGAGACCAGGACAGGGAGGGATTTATCTGGCCATCAGGCAGCCTCGGCTGTTAACTCCCCACCCCATCTGCCCACTCCACCCACTCTGTTCATGGATTGGTCTGTGGAGAGCTGCTCTCTTGCTATTTCTGGGAATATTTTTATTCATCGTTCATCTTGGCATTTATTGTTGACATTCCAAGAACAGTCAAATGAGATAAATGTCCCTTCTGCACGACCCACAGGCTGCTTGCCTCTACATACTGTAAATTCAATCCAATCTATTGAACGACATCAGGGTGCCTGTGATGCTCTAGGTGCTGAGGGAGACCTGGGCCGTGATGTGGAGGACAGTCACAGCTGCTGGAGGCCGATAAAGGCAGAGACCAGATGCTACTGCACCTGGCCAGTGAGTGCTGGCCTGGGAGACTGGACTCTGGCACCTTCTGCTGCAGGGCTTCGCCCACCCCTGCGTGGGTAGCCCTGCCAGCCTGCGCAAAGCTTTGAGCCTGGGGCCCTGAGGAAGTCTGTGTAGCCAGCTCTTGGTTTAGTGTTCTACCACTGCTGATGCTATTACTGCTTTTGTGTTTTCACCTCTGACTTTAGTTTCTATACCTGTCAGTGGGTGTGTATTAGTCAGTGTTCTCCAGAGAAACAACCAATGATCCCACTGGATGGTAACTGATGGATGGGTGGACGGATGAGTGGGTGGATGGGTAGATGAGGTGATGGATGGGTGGATGGCTGAGTGGATAGATAAACAGGCAGATAGATAGGTGATAGGTGGAAGGATAGAGAGATAGACAGGACTTCACTGTGAGGAAGTGACTCACTGGATGGTAAGGGCTAAGTTCCTGGTCTTCTACCTGAAATCTGGGGTCCCAGAAATTCCAGTGGTATAATTCAGTGCAAGTCTGAGGTCTGATATCAGGAGTTTCATGTGCAAGGGCAGGAGACGATGAACATCCCTCCTGAGAAGACAGGACTGGGCCACCTTCTACCTTGCTTATGTTTGTC
Organism: Dolichotis patagonum; assembly: GCA_004027295.1. NCBI lineage: Eukaryota > Metazoa > Chordata > Mammalia > Rodentia > Caviidae > Dolichotis > Dolichotis patagonum. The sequence goes on from PVJX010001707.1 coordinate 105,551, forward strand.
CCTGCAGGCTGGATAAGCCCCATACTGGTAAGGACTCTTCTTATTGAGTCTACGGAGCCACAGGCTGGTCTCTTGCTGGACCCCATCCCAGACTCACCCAGAATAATATCCTGCCAGCGTTCTGTCATATACAATGATCCACTGAAGGGCGACAATTTGCATGGTGCAGAGCTGCTGGTGCCATTTGGAGGTGAGTTAGGTGCTTCACATGTAGCAGGCACCCAGTACACGTGCTTGGGTCCCCTGAGGCTGTGGTCAGGGATGGTGCACATCTCTCTCCTCTTGGTGGAAGGTGATGCTTGCTCATGGACACTGGGAGTACTGTCCCTTTCTGTTTTTTCCCCCTGGGACCAGGGCTGGGGCTGAGACTCTGGTGGGGAGGTGCTGTGGCCATGGCTTGTTCTGGGGCCCCAAGAGAGAGGAATGGAAACAGACATTAGCCCAGAGGTTGCTCAGAAAAGGGTGTCTGTGTCCCCATGGTCTTGTGGTGCTCACAGTAGGGGAATCTGTCAGGGATGAAGGTCACGCAGGGGTCAAAGTAAAGAGAAATAGAATTTATCTCCTCCAGTGACCAGCTGTGTGACCTGAGGCAGGTTGCTTGACCTGCCTGATCTTTGGGTTCCCCATTTGTAAGGTATGGGGTGAATCTGAGGTGCCTGCCATAGGTTTGCATGGTGCCTAATGCACAATAAGCACTCAGCAAGTGCAAACTCTTTCATCCCCATTTTCCAGATGAGGAGACTGAGGCTTAGAACATGACAGACTTGTCCACATCCCTTACCCCACGACAAGGGCTGGAATAAAGAGCAGCACCTTCTCAGAGTGTGACCTCTCTGAGCTGAGCATGTGAGAAGCTGTGCCTAGCAGAAGGAGAGATGGCTGAGACAGGGGCCTCAAAGGCTATGGCACCTGGCAGAGGCTTCAAGGTTGGCCACAACTTGTCCAGGACATCTCATTCTCAAAAAGCCAGCTCTGTTGTGCCCATTTCCATGCAGATGAAACTGAGCTCAGGAAGTACATCTGTTACTTATGAGCACCTGGAAGCATCTACCTAACTCAGCTCCAAATGGCACCAGCAGCTCTGTGCCACGCAAATTCTCACCTTGTAGTGGTGAATGTCTGCCCAGCTGCTCTGTCCCCTTGGCCTCTGTACTCTCTGCTTCCAGTTTTGCCATGCACTGAAAATCCTGGAAGTGAGTCGGTCATGTTAGTGTACCTGTCCTCTCAGCCCTCTGGATCATGAGTCTGAGTCCAGTCTGGGTAACTTAGTGAGACCAGGTCTTAAAAAAATAAAAAAATGTCTGGGGAAGTAGTCACAGTTCAGTGTGAAGGTCCTGGATTCATTCCCCAGTACAAAGCAAAAACAAACAAACAAAAACAAAACATCCCAGGAGATGGGGTGACAAGAATGTCTGACGGTCATGCTCCCATGTTCTCAGGGAAGAGGAGCCTCTTCCAGTGGAGATGGGGTCCTTGGGGGCCACATGCCTGGCCTGGTGCAGAGGGTGAATTGCTCTCCAAGTTCCCATCGGATAAGTCAGCACCATTTTTGCCCCCTAACAGGGAGGCCAAGGAGGGCAGAGGCAGAGGGGAGGAGTCATCTGGAGAAGGATTTGTGTGAAAGACTTGTAACATAGGCAGCCACAAGGACAGAATTCCCTGAAGGCCCCATCCATGTCCAGATGCAACCAGTGGTAGGCCATGGACTCAGTGACACCTGCCAGGAAAATTCTTGCTCCATCTTCATGGAAGGTACTGAGCTCCCTGACCCTGCAGGACCACATGCTGTCTTTGAGCTTGCACTGGGTCTGAATGTAATGAACTAACTAGGCTCATCTTGAGGGGGTGACAGATGGCACAGAGTGTGCATGCGTGTACATCTCCACCTATGCCCATACATGCGACTATGTGCTGCACTGCACCTTGCTCTCTCACTTCCTGGGCTTCCTGGATTGCTTGGTCCATCTTCTATCAAGGAATAGTGCCTTTGGACAGGAATGACAAGCTCCCAGGAAGGGAGATAATGTTTACATACCTCCAGGGACAGGAGACACACCATCTCACAGACACCTCACTCTTTTGTGCACACTTATGGGAGGGATGGTAAGAAAGTCCTTCCTTGGACTGAATCAAACCATGCTTATGTCCAGTTTCCAGCTGTCCCCACAACAGCCCTCTAGGTGACCACCTGGCTTCCCCATGCCCTCCTCTTGTGGGGTTTCTAAACTTCTAATCTCATTTTGGTCACCCTTGTTCAAGCATGATCAAATGAAGGTTGCCCTCTTCAGGATACCCTGGTCTCACCAGCACCTCACTATGCCCACAAATGCTGGTCTGGACAGGTAGATAGGAAACCAGGCTGTGCATGCAGGTGGACACACACAGTACAGGTGGAGATCCAAATACACACGTGTGCAGGTACACACATCACACTCACATAAGTGTGAGCACATGCACTTACCCAGATACACTCACGCAGAAGTAACTGCACACATCACATACACAGATGTATGCACACACATGGATACAGAAACACACACAGATGCAGGTACACAGATGCATATATACACAGACCCAGGTACACATGTGGATGCAGGTGCACACATCACTCTTGCACAAATGTGTGCACATGCATTGACTCAGATATGCACCCAGACGTAGCTGCACACATCACACACACAGATGCATGTGCACACAGGGACACACACACATGGACATGTAGGTACCTACAGCACACATGTGGCTGTGTACCCACACAGACTCAGATACACACTTGGATGCAGGAACAAACATCACATAGAACACAGTGGTGCAGGCATTCACGTGTGACATATGGACTATGGCACACTCCCACAGGTGACCCTGAAGACCCACAGGCACATGCAGACTCATGTACCTCCATATGGCTCTTGAGTGGACTGATGCTGTTCCTGGGTGCACGGCTCACTGCTCCCATCTCCAGTGTGGGGGAGGGCAGTCCCTCCCAAGAGGGCTCTCTGGAGAGCCTTTGGCGTTGTTCCCATATGCCTGCCTAAACATTAACCATTCCTGGGCAAAGATGCTACCTTCTACACTAGCTGTGTGCCTCATTGGTTGCTGAGTCTGAACCCTGAGGTTCCTCTCCAGGACCTTATCCCTTGTGCTCCTGGCTGCTAGGCCCTGTCTAAGTCCAGGCTGGAGCAGGCTGGCAACTGATGTGTTTATTTGCCTGACGGCGGGGTGGGCGGGAAGGCGCGAAGGTAATTGGTACATTTTGTAAGCAATCATCTCTTGGCACCTTCTGCTGCAGTGTGTGGGTCGCCCAATCCCGTTAATCATGGCCTGGAGGCCCAGAGCCCCGTTGCCTGACAGCCTCATTTCTCTCCCCTGGAAGGATAGAGCTGCTCAGCCTCCCTAATGGTGTTATCTGTTATTCCCAGACATACTGTCTCTTCCTGGCACACAGATGGAGAGAGGGCCCAAATACAGGGCCCAGTGAGTGAGCAAAGGCCTGAAAGTAAGAAATGGTGTCAATTTGGAGCCTGCAGAAGGCAGGCCCAGGTAGAGGCCCAGGAGTCTCACCCTGACCAGTACTTGGCACATACTCCACCCTTTTCACAGCAAAGAACCAGGACAGGGAGGCTGATGACTGAATGAGGTCAGACTGCCAGAAGAGATGAAGCTTTTCCAGGCTCTCCTGAACATAACCACCATGTTAGGGATCAGCTATGGAAACCAATACAAAATGAAAATTCAGAGTTTACTGTCAAAAAATTAATAATAGTTTCAGGATAAAATTAAACCAAGCAATGGGCTCCCTAGAGCTTGGACCTCATGTGACTACACAGGCCACACCTACGTGAAGCTTACTGTCTATGTGTGAACATACAAACATGATATGTGTGAGCACAAGCACATACATGGTATTAGGCAGTGTTATGGAGTCACAGAGGAGCTACTCAGGCTTAGGTTTGCTAATTCAGAGGTCATGAGCACAGACTTCCCCTGCCTTCAGTGTAATCTCTTCAGAAAGGGGGACCCCAGGACATAGCCCATCACATGGGCTGCAATGGGGCCTTGTGGAGGGAGCTAGTGGTACCCTTTAAGTCAGGTTTCCAGTGGAACATGGGACTGGCATCATTATTGATGCTGTTCTTAATGGTGGAAGTGATGGCTATGAAAATTAATCCTTCTATGACTCAGAAGAGGGACAGAGTGTGACTAATTCCTTCATTATTCCAGTACACACACTCACACATGTTCTCACACATGCAAAACTTCACAAGGCTTTGAGGGGTGCTGACTTTACCTAGTTAATGCTTCACTTGGGTCCAATCAGATTCTTTGTCTAAGCATTCTTTCATGTATGCATCCATCCAACTACCCAGTCATCTATCCATTCATCTTCCACTCATCTATCCATTAATTTACCTTCCATATGTCCACTTATTCATTACGCATCCATAAATTCATCCTCTACCTGTCTACCCAGCTACCCATCCATCAACCATCTATGCATACATCTACCAGGTTGTCCACTTATTCATCTACTCACTCCTCCATCCATTATCCATCTACCCACCCACAAATTCATCCACCCATTTACCCAACCATCTATGCATTCATTTATCATCCATTCATCCATCCATCCATCCCTCCTCCACCCATGTACCATCCATCACTGACCAGTGCATCTACCCATTTACTCATTCATCCATCTTCCATCTATACATTCGTTCAGCCCCATACCAATTCATCCAGCCAGCCAACCTTCATTCCTCTAGTAAGTACTCATCAAGTTCTCCTTTCCCTTTGTGTTGGCCCTCAAGGATCTGTCTAGATGCCCTCCCAGATGGGTGGAGGGGTTAAACTCCATTCAAGGCTCTATGCTGCAGCCAGCTGAGGTGTGGGATGGCATATGGGAGTGGTGGTCAAGTTGGTGATGGACAACTGTTTGAGGGATAGCTTGGGAGGAATTCACTGTCTATCTTGGGCAGGGCACTCAGTCTGTGCCTAGTTTCCTCATCTGTATGACAGAGACAGTTATAACATGTCTCCCAGGATTGCTATGGGGATTAAAAGTTAATTCTAGTTAAGTGTTTAAAATTGTGGTGGGCATATTGTCAGTAAGTGCCATGTTAATATGAGACACACATGTGGTTTCTAAATTTATCTTTTACAATTTAGAACTATTATAGCTAGATTGAAGGGTCTGTCTGGTCCCAGGCAAGAATCTAGTTAGGAATGGGAGGTGAGGAGAATATGCAAGATAAGCTAGACACATGTGCAGCCTGTGCTGGGTGGGCTGAGCCCTCCTAATTGGTCTGGAAAGGAGTGGTAGGCATAGTCCTGGAAGTTCCTATTGCATACCAGGGCTTGACTGTGTTATTCAATTGCTCATGGGCCACCTAAGCTGGGCATAAATCCTTGAAGCCCATCATAGTCAAAGAAATGATATAGATTGAGGGGTCTGGTACCCAGGGAGCTCAAGGTGGGAAGGTTGTTCCATTTGGAAATCAGGGGGGCGGTCGACAATGTACCCAGGCTGTTCCAGTGTTCCTGGGGGGAGGAATGAACCTGGGCAAGGGCTAATGTGTCCACAGACTGGAGGTTGTCACACACTTTTGAGGATTGGCTGGATTTGGAGTACACAATCTTGCAGGTGGGCAGAGTGAGGGAAGCGGAAATACACTCCCCCTCAGACATGGTACACAGACAAACTCTGGGGCAACTGAGTCAGCCTCTGCATGAGACAGGCAAGCTGTAGGCCAGATAGTTGGATGACATGGCCCAAGTAATTGGGCAGCTGGGCTTTTCTCAGGTCTGCAGCTCTTGGCTTTAGCTTTGTGCCATCTTCCTCGTCATAAAAAATGGGGAGAGTGTTGGTAGGAGAGAGAGGGGCTGAAACCTTGTATCTGAGCGAGAAGCTTCCCCTCTTCATTCCTGCGATTGACCTTCTATTGGCCCCCTAAATGTGTGGTGGCTGGATTCCCTAGTCCCCACTCAAGGTAGAGTGGCTGCAGGATGTGGCTGAGGGGCTGGCAGGGGCAGAGTTGGGCTGCTCAAGACTAGGCACAGCCCTTGTGGCTTCTGATGTCTTACCTGGAGGAAAAGTCCCTCCTGAGATCTGTGGAGCTGGTTTTCATGGCAGATGACCCCCTGAAGGGACCCAATCCTTGGGAGAAAGGGATTCTGACCAACGGGTCTCCTCCCTTGTGCCTAGCTACTCTATCCTGCTCTGCTTCTGTGTTCTTGGTCCTGCCCCATCTTTCCTCCTCCTGAGGAGTCCTGGGAACTCCTCTTCATCCCAGTTATCTCTGCTTGAAGTTGAATCCTTAGTCTCTAGACTAAGAATTCTATGTGTTCCAATGGGAAATTGGGGCCCCGCTGGCACCAGGCATGGGGTTCTCCTGGCCCTTGGAGCTGGTGAGGGATCTCCTGACTTGGGGATAGCTGGCTGTGCACTAGGATGTCCTAACATCTGACCCAGGGACTTTCTCTGAGGGAGCACAAAGTTCCTTCAGCCCTGGCTATTGTCCTGGCATGCTAAGTGCTGTGCCTGTCTTGGTCCAGGATCTGCTCTGTTACTAGGGCTCAGAAGAATGACAGGAATATGGACATTGGAACCTAGAGCCTTAGTGCAAGCCCTGGCTCCTCCACTTAACTACTGCGTGATCTCAGGTAAGTTACTAACCTCTCTGTTCCTCAGTTTCCTTGTCTATGAATTGGAAGAGATCTCTATGTTGTCAGCTGACAATTCAGGTGTAAGATGTTTAATATCTCAAAGCTCCTGGTGTGCAGTTGGCTGAGCTGATGGAGCACACCTCCCATCCAGGTAGGCTGTTATGGCTGGGCACCAAGGCACCTGGGGTTTGCATCATTCTGTCTTCTAAAAGCTGTAGTTCTGGCCTCTCCTTTGGGGATCTGAAAATAAATGTGACCTGTCTGTCTCTTTACAGAAGAACAAGCCTTTCTAAGATCAAACAGGGCTCTGACACCAACTCAAAAGGATATCGATCTGCTGGAGAGGCAGGAAGGCGTGGGACAACTCTCCAAAGCCTGCCACCCAAGGGAGATGAAAGCCCAGCCTGGTCAGTGTCCTATGTCCTGGCTGACTATGTCCAACCACGTAAAGGGGCTCAGTCTCTGGGCATGAGATTCAGTGGTTGTAGAGACCCCAGGACTAACTACGGAGGCCCCACCTCTCAAATGGATAGACCCAAGACCACTTTGGGGCTTACCTGGAAGGGGAGGGACTCTGCCAAACAGCACCATGGACAGCAGCCCACGTGTGCTCTTTGCCCACATCCAAGGAAGTCAGGGCCATGAGGAGTCAGGGCCAGATGACCAAGGTTGGATGAAACACCCCACAGTTCCACAAGTGTATCTCTTAACCCTATGCTCACCCCCTTGACCAGCACACCAGCGCTCCTGCTGCACCTCTGTTCCCCTCTGCCTAAGAGACACAGGTTACTTAGGAGCAACTGGGAGGAGGGGGCCCAGTCCCCACTGAGGGCTTTTCAGGATTGACAGGCAAATGAGGAAACATGAGGGTGTTTGGGTCCCCGTAACAGCCTTGCAGAGACACCTGGCCAGCCGTTTATAGTAGGTTGTGAGCCACACCCAAGTCCACAGTCTGGTTGTGCAGTAGCCAGAGAGAGGACTCTGGCTTGCCCTTGCCTGCCTTTCAGGTCTGCCCCTGCAAAGCAGGGGACTGCTTGGGATCTTCAGCTCTGTGGAGATGAGGCAATGCAAATGAAAACAAGACTTAGAGCAGACAGTGCCAAGCAAGGGGCAGGTATGGCTGCCTTAGTTAGCACTGTGATGTACTCAGTATGGTTTCCCCAGTGGCCCTGCAACAAGCTGGCTCTCCCACAACTTTTGGGCTGATGGCCAAGGGCAGGTCTATTCTGAACCCTGGCTTCCTCTTCTGGGAATTAGGCATGAACTCTTCCTCCTAAATAAGATTGCACTTCATTGGGAGAATCTGCCTCCTTATCAAAGTCCTCAAGAAGAGGGAACTGGAGGCTGGAGGGGGCTGGGGGGGTGGGGAACACAAAGACCTTGCCTTGCCTTCCTCTGGGGCCTCAGACCTGATGCCTTTTTGGGCTGATCATACTGAGGTTGGCTGCATAGACAGGCTTGTTCCCTCAGGTCTGCTCCAGAACCTGCCTTGCAGGGAAGGTCTGCTGGACTGGATGACTCAGCATGCTCAGCATGGATGGGACCCATGGGAAGAGAGAGAGAAATACGACCTCCCTCTTAACGATCTCATGGTGGCAGCCTGGGCATCAAACACACAGGACGTTTATGCATCCTAATAAAACAGAGGCTGTAATTTTTTACTCATTCTTGGGCAGGACCTGGGGGACCAGTGTGCCCTCTGAGTCACCTCTGGGAAGAGATTCTCCCAGCTTCCTTGAGGTGAACACAGTAGCAGGGAGTAAAATAAAGCTGTGCCCCAGCCAATGTAGGAGTGGGGTGTTGGATTTGGGGAATGTAACTTGTTCAGCCAGAGTTTGGTCCTCAGCGTGCTGCAGTCTACTTGAAAAATACCAGTTCAGTCCTAGGAATCAGTCCCTCTCTCAGTGTTTCATGGAGGCTGCGTGGCATGGGAGGTCAGGCCAAAACAAATATGTGTGCAGCGCAGGCTCCACCCACACCACAGGCCTCAGGCCCTGGGACAGGGTGTAGAGCAGGGAGCAACACCTACTGTGAGCCAGTCGCTGGCCTAGTGGCCCAGTGGACCCAGTCTCCCTGAGCCTTTGTGCTTGGGAGGGAGGAGGGGAGGCAGGTATCTCTGTGCTGCCCTGAGACCCAGGGCTAAGAGTCAAGGCAGAGGTGCCCAACACAGCATGTGACAGGAGCAGAGCCTGGAGTGATGCACCACAAGCCAAGGGATGCCTGGAGCCCTTAGGAGCTAGAAGGCAAGAGATTGTTTGAGGCACTGTTCTCTGCGCCTGTCCTGCATCAAGATTGATTAGGTATGACCTGTTTGCTGCCAACACCCTGCTCAGCCTGGCTGAGTGACACCCCATTAATATTTGTCAAAACCACCAGCTTGGCGTTTAGACATACATCTGTAATTCTAGTAGTCTAGGAGGCTGAGGCAGGTGACTCACATGCATGAGCCCTGAATGAATAATTTAGTGAGAACTTGCCTCAAACCAAGCTAAGCCAAAGCAAGTCAAACTCAAATCCCCAAACCAAAACCTCTCAAGGATGGTCCTAGAGGCCCTGTCTCCTTTTAGGCAAGCCAGGCAGGCAAGAGTGGCCTCACTGCTGAAGCAGATCTGGGCCCACACTGGGGTTGGTTTGCAGAGCTGCACGCTGATGGGGCCCAGGGCTGCGCAGGTCTCCTGCCTGGAGCAGCTCAGCTTTCTCCAGCTCTTCCAGAAATGACCTTTGTACCCCAGGGAGCAGTCACTGGGAAGCAGCCGCTGACTCCATCTGGTGTGCACCATCCCCTCAGCCTTGCTTTTGTGGACTTCCAGAGTCACTTTGATGTCAGGTGCATGCACCAATGCCTGCATGGGGCCCAAGAGAGTAGAAAGTGTGCAGGGTAGGGGCTGGACGGGAGGATGGGGACTGCGCTGTGTGATAATTATGGGGCTGACATTTGCCATAAACTTTCATCGATTTAAAACTGGTTTTCGGTATTAAGCTTTACTGACCATTTAATATCCTGAACAGGTCTTGAGCACTGAAATAGTTCCTCGGCTCCAGGCACCTCCTCAGACTTGCCTGGCCAGAGGCTTCTCAATGTGCTTGGGGACAAGGAGGTGTCTCTGTGGAGCACTGGGGGCTGGGTGGCTGGCAGGAGGGGCAGAGTGGATGAGGAGGTTCCTGGCCTTGAGCAAGGCTGGAGGACGATTCTGTCCCAGCCTACGAGTGTGTGCGCGTGTGCGCATGCGCACGTGCTGGGCGCTCATGTCTTCTCTTATCTGCAGATGGGGAAACTGGAGCATCACAAAGTGGTTACTGGTGGCATAATTATAAGTAGCTGACTCAGGCACTCAGTGGGCCCGCATGGGACACACAGCAGTTTGTCCACTGAGGGGGACATTCCATCCCTGTGGCTGTGAGAGTGAGAGTGTCCAAGTGCTCCTTCTAGATAGGGGTGCTGCTCAGGTCTGTCCTGTCCCCCCCATGCCGTATGGGCCCCTCCCAACCCTTGGGCCACCAACTCTGTCCAGACTGGAGCCTGGACCCCCTGTCATGGTGATCCTGCTTGTTTTTAGGGTTATGACTCAGCCCTGGATGGGGTGGTGGTTGCTCCTGGTGACAGGAAACTTGGGGCTCTGACTGCCTCTGGAAGGGCAATGGGGTCATTTCCAATGGAGGTGCTGCCCAGACTCAAGGAGGCAGCTGAAAGTGCTTGCAGGACACTAGCCCTTCACTCATTCACAAAGGAAGCATCAATTAGGTAGCTGATATGTGCTAGCATCCCTGAAAGCATTGTCAGGGACATGTCTTGTCCCTCAGGGAGAGAGGAGGACTAGTTGATATTCTCAGCCCAGGGGAATCCAGGGGTTCATGGGAGTCTATAGGGTAGCTGATATCTGGAGGTGACCCGTTTATTGGGTATTGAGGGATGAATAGAAGTTCATCAGGAGGAGAAGAGGGAGATTGTTTAGGGCATAAGTGAACAGCCTGTGCAACAGTACTGTGCACCAGCCAGCTCCTTAAGTTTCAGATAACCCTGAGAGGAGCCAACACAGGGGCAGGTGTGCTGAGTGCAGAGGGGAGGTTACTCACTGGCTGGATCTGCATCTGGGCAGGTTTCCTGAGGCAGGTACCCTGAAGTGCTGCGACAGCTGAAGGTGGGCATTCCAGCTGTGGGGACAGCAGTTCTCTCCATCCCCCAGCCTCTGCCTTCCATGAACAACACTTGGGGTTCTCTGCACTTATATGTATCACAACAGGGGAACCTGCTGGGGCGGCACTGGACAGACCAGGGACCTATCCCTTGATCCCTGCACTCAGGCCTCCTGCCCTAGAGGTGGGCAGGGTCCAGTCCTGGAGCACTGAGGAAGTGGTGGTGCGTGGAGAGGTACAAAGTGGGGCCAGGCTCAGGTTTGGGTGCACAGCTGACCCTGTGACAGTTGCCACTGATGAAGCTCCACGTGGCTGGGACCTGGCAGTGTCAAGGCCTGGGTGGGCCCCTGGCCCTGACCCATAGCAGGAGATATCCTTGGGGTTTCACAGTGAAGCAATGGCAGCTCCGTGAGATCAAGGGACTTGCTGAAGGTCCAGACCCCAAGCAGCATTGCCAGAACTTGAACTAGGGTCTCTGGTGGCAGATGCGACATTGTCCCTGTAAGAGGTGCTGATGTCCTGGCTCCAGGATGAGCTCTGTGACCTGCATCCAGCGGCAACTCCTCAGCCCTAGGCCTCAGTTTCTGCATTTGTCAAGGGGGAGGCTGACCTACACGCTGTCCTGCTCTTGCTGGCCAGCACCATCTGCCCTTCATGCCTCCTGGTTGTCATGCCCTGTGGGGCTGTCACTGCAGTCCTATCCCCAATCCTAAACTCAGCTGCCTGCTGGGAGGCATGTGTCTGGTCTCCCTCTAGGAGCCAGCCTAGGGAGAGAAGCTTGGCAGTGGCTTCAAACTCAACACGACACTCTCGCCCGGAGCTGAGGTGGCAGATGGAAGCTGACAAGTAGAATAAATTAGGGTGCGATTGCTTTCTAGCAGACATCACACGGAGCAGCGTGAGTAAAGTCCTGTAGTTCATCATGCAGGTTGGGCTGGATTGGAGGAGGGCGCTGCTTGGGGTGCCAGCCTGGGGACACTGTGTCTTATGATTTCAGGTGCCACGGAGGTGGGTGCAGCTCAGAGGGCCCCAGTTCATTGTCATCATCCTTTCTTACTTGCCATGGGAGTCAGGCACCCCAGGGAAACACTGCCTTGAGTGTTGGGGACCCCTGTCCCTTGCCCATAGCATTGTCGAGAAGACTGGAGCCTTCTCAAGTGCAATAACAGCTTGCTACCTTGGGATTCTCAGAACAGAGTTTGCCTGTTCATCTAAGAATGATTTCCTAACAGTAGTGGCACATCCTTGTCATTCCAGCTATTTAGGAGGCTGAGGCAGATAGTTCACAATTTCAAGGCCAGCCTGGGCAATGTAAGATGATCCTGTCTTAAAATAAAAAGGGCAAGTGTTATAGTTCAGTGCTGCCTTGGTCCAGTCCCCAGAATTGCAAGAATCAACCAACCAGGCAACGAACCAAACAAACATACACTCCACAAAACAACAAAACCATCTCCTGAGAGATCTGTAGGGTACGTGTTGTTGGATTCAGAATCAGCCAGACCTGAGCTGTTCTGCCTCGGGGTGCGGGGATGGAAGACTACAGCTCACACTTCAGGTGACAGGGCCTGTCTGGGTTTTGTGAGATGCCCAGCCTGGTAAGGTGCTCTGCACATACAGTCACACACAGGAAGACTGGGGTCTTCCTGTTTTGCAGAGGCAGAAGCCAAGTACAGCAAGGGCATGGGACTCACAGGGGCCCTGAAAAATAGGCATTTTCTGTGGAATCTGGCTCCACCATCCTGCCCCAGCCTTGTGGGAGGGTGGCAACACAAACAGATCTGCATACCCATGGTGATAAGCACCAGGTGCTCGGAGTCAGGGAGGGAGCTGGCCGGTTCCAGGATAGATCTCTTAGAGGCGGTGGCCTTTGATTAGAGACCATGGTGAAGAGGAAGGGTGAGCATGGCTGAAGCATGGGGACTGAGGCTGACAGTGGGAGAGGGTCATGGAGGGCTGGAATCCCACCTACCATGGAAATCTGCTGCGGCTCCTACACCCCGGGTTGGAAACTCCTCCAGCCTTGGCCTGGGGCTTCTCCTGGGCACTGCCAGACTTCTTGGTGATCTGAGACATGTCACTACAAACTCCCAGCCCTATGACCCCTGAAGATGCCACCATCCAACCCTGCAGCCCCACCAGCCCAGACCCTGGCACTGCCCTACTGTCTCTGTATCCTTATAGGCAAGAATCTGTCTTATGCTGGGCCTCTCCAGGGCCTCTGCTTCCGTCTCCTCCTCCTGCTCAAGTGTCCTCTGCAACTTTTCCAAGGCCATCTGCTCCAGAGAGTCTCCTGGGGTACCAGGGGCCCCTATGGCATTGTCACTTGATTGCCACCCTCCACGGTGAAACCTCTTTTGGACACATGGTCTACTCTGGGTCCGTACTGAGTATTTCTCTGTGGTTACTGAGACCTCAGGACCTGAGCCTGGCCCTGTAGTCCCCTGATCCTCACCAGCTTGTCCCATGACCCTCCAGTGCCTAAAAACTGCTGGACTGGCCTTGGTAGCCAGGGTGGGTGCTCATGGATCCTGGGGACACAGGCATCACCCTGATAGAAGAAGAGGCTTCATCTTCTCAGTGTCTCTGCCCTTCAACACAAAAAGCACAGCCCAACCTGAGGGGCGGGAAGAAGTCTTTCAGCCCCTCCCCTCCTGGGTGGGAAGTATATTGTGCAAGGTCCTGAGCAGCCGGGACCAGCAGGAGTCTGTTCCTGTGAGAAGTGTGGTGAAGGTAGATGACCCGAGGACACTGGGGAGAGCTGGACACTGATCAGTAGAGACTGTGGTCACATGAGGCGGTACATGCACTGGGAATCAGCCAGCTGGGCAGGACTCACTGCCAAGCAGTGGCCATCAGGTCAGCTGCTGCTCTTAGCAGCCCCTACCATTGATCTCAAGGACATGAGATTAGAGATGCTGAGGAGCTTCCCGAGGTCACCCAGCAGGAGTGTGCCCTGCACCTTCCCTTGCTGTCCTCGATGGTAAGCAACGGTGGTAGTGAGCCTGACTTTGGGTCACCTGAGCTTAGGGTGGCCTTGGGACCCTCCAGAGCGGTAGGATTTCTTGGTGTGGATCTGCCAGAGACACCTGGCTGGGAAGAGAACCCCTCAGATGGGGTCTGGTCAGATAACTTCCCTGGCAGAAGGAGGGGGAGTGGTTGGGGAGCACACGTGCTGTGTGGATCCCCAGACCAGTGCCCAGGCACAGCCATCTCTGCTATGCGACCACATCTAGCCCGCCCTTCTGCCCACAGGTACAGGAGCTCCAGAGATAGCTCGGGGTTTGTGAGAGTCATGATGAACTGGTGGAGAGTCATAGTTTATTTGAACTCAGTTCCCAGCACAGGGAAGAAATGAATCAGCGCTCGAGGAAGGACTGTGTGTCCATCCCTCGGGAGGCGCTGGCAGCTGGTTTCTTTTTTTCCACCTGGGTATTGAGCCAAGAGGACCTCGGGAGGGGCTGGTAGGGTCTTGGCCCCATGGGTGGATACAGGCCAAATGGGGAAGTCTGGTCTCTAATTTTCTACTTTTGCAGAAATCTGACCCTTTAGGAAGGGGTTGTAGATACCGAGGCTGACATTTGTTACACTTTGGGCCGATTCTGGTCACAGATGCAGCCTTGATCCCCTCATATTCTGAGCCCTGATGCTGGCCGGCTATAGCTTGGCCACTGATCTTGGTCACACTGAGTGCTGATCCTTTCTACAGACTGGTCTGGTCACTAAGCCCTGACACTGATCACAGCCTGAGTCTTGACCGTTTCTTTCCAGACTCCCCTGAAAGAGATCATAGTTCACCCACAGAAAGAGACTGCATGAAGCAACTGTTAACTCTAAAACTGGGCCATTTGTGTCTAGGAAGCCGAGGACCCCTGTTCGGGACACCCCGGAAGTGTTTCCTCCAACTGCTGCCGGCCTCTAGGAACCCCAAGAACACTGGCTGAGGAGGGAGAGGGCCATGTGAGTGTGGGGGTGCCAAGTGCAGAGGTCAGAGGGCTGAAAGCCAGTCATCTGGGATGGCAGAGCCAGTGGGGTCCCAGAGAAGACATCAACCTCCTCTGCCTCTTGAGGGGCCTTTTGGTGTCCTAAAGTTCCTAAGGAGTCCCTGCAGTGGCCCTGGGCGCTCTGGCCCCTTTTCTGCTTAGCAGCTTTGGCCACTGTGGACCCCACCTGCTATTAGAGAAGTGGGCCTCTGCATCTCAAGATGAGGTAGGGCCCTGGGCTATCACGGACTTATCCTCTGTGCTGCTACAGCCTGAAGAAAAAGGAGGAGAGTCAGAGGAGAGAGGAGTAGGTAAGGAGTAAGGGTAGGGAAAATGAGAAAATGAGAGGACGTTCTAGGACAAGTCCCTTTCCCCTTGAAGGAAGAGCATAACCAGTAGGAAACTTTTATTGTAGGTAGAAGAACATGAAACTCAAAAGGGCACAAGCAGGAAAGGACATTAGTGCTGCATGAAAGTCCAGGGTTCAGTGCCAGCTTGATCCAGAGGAGCATCTGCAGCACTTGGTCTCTGCTTCTTTGATTTTCCAGGAGTGGGTGCACCCTAGAGCCCCATAGGCAGCTGCTCCTGCCTTAATTCCTCCCAGGTCAGGGTGTGTGGCACATGGAGAATCTTTGCCTAACAGCCTCCCCCCATTTATAGGGACCGTGCTGACCACCGGGTGTCACAGGCTACTTCTGAGTCAGCCACTGTAGCCCGTGGTGCCTTGACTGCATCACCATAGTATTATGGCTTCAGGGAAGGAAAAGGGTCCCTCAGAAGAAACCCAGGTGCCCCTTTGCCAATGGGCAGCACTTCTTGCCCTATCTACGTAGTCCTGTGGGCCTGCATCCCTGTGTCTTCACCCCTGGCCTAGGCCCAAATCTTCCCGAACACTAGGGTCCCTAGGGTCCAGGAGGGAGTTGTTCCCCACCAAACCTGAAGGAGAGGCCTTGAGCCACATGAGGACCCACCACCTGCAGGGCATGCAGGGAAGACAAGCATCACTATAGCAAACCCCGAACACCCTGGCAGGTGAGCTGGCAGCTCCTGGTGGGCTAGACCAGAGCCTAAGGCCATCAGTGCAGGGAGAAGGACCTGCAGCTGGGGCCTCACTGCTGGAAGCTCAGAGCCAGGAAGTTGCTGGGCCTCCTACAAAGGGCAGGCTCTTTCTGGGGACAAGGGGTTCTTGTGCTCCCTCCCACTGGGGTCCCTTTCCTCTAAAGTGCAGATGGACCCTCCAAGGGCTGAGAGCAAGGCCCAGCCATTAGTCCCAGAGAGGAGACAAGGAAGAGAATGCTGAGCATGTTTCCCTGTTGCTGCCTCACATGGCTCTAATTACAACCATGTCCCTGAGCGCAGCTCATGGCTAAGCCCTTCAGTACAGGATCTGTCATGGAAGAAAAGTGTTACACTTTCCTCCTAAGGTTTTTCTTTGATCTTGTGGAAGAAGAAAAAAAAAAGAAAGTGAAGGAAAAAAGAAGTGGGAAATTCTGCCCATACAGTAAGTAAAGGTTTTGGGCATAGAGGTCCTGAGGATACACCAAGAGTCCTGGGTCACCCTTGTCCGGTCTCACCTTCCACTCTTTCTGGCTGGCCAGCTCTAAGTGGGATCCTATACAGTGTCAGCTACTGCCAGAGTGCTGCTGGGTAACAAAGTGCCCCAACTTAGTGGTTCAAAGCAGCAAGTATTCCTGGTTTCCCCTGGGTTCAGTGTGGACCCCAGAGATCTGCTTCTCCTGGAGTACTTGGGGCATCTGCCATCACCTGGGGTGACTTTGGCAGGTGCTAGGACCTGGGATGGGATGATGGGATAGGCCAGGCAGTGCCTCACAGAGTGCTGAAACTGCAGGAGCCTGGTCTGGCTTGGTCTTATGGTAGTGGCAGTGTCCTCTGTCCTGAGGTCCAGGCTTGGGACAGGCTCATCTACCAAATTCTGGTGGTCAGTTTCTGGAGGAGGGAGAAGGCCTGGGAGCAAATGGCTTTAAGTGATGCAGTGGGCTCAGTGTCTGTTCCTGATGTCACAAGTTGAAATCTGGCCTTGAGACAATGGTAAGAAATGGTGGCCCATTGGGAGGTGACTAGGGTGTGGCCACTGCCCTTACACATGGTGATGAGAGCGGACTCACAGCCCTTACCCTGAGAGCTGCCTATGCCATCTGCCACGGGAGAGGACACTAGGAGAAGGCATTTCTGCAGGCCAGGGGAGGCCCTGAGAACCTGTACTGAGGGTTCCTGAGCTCAGGCTGCATCTCGAGAGGGGGAACTCTCAGGGTTGTGAGCTGCCCTCTAAGAGGCAGGATTCTGTCACAATGGCTGAAGGGATTGAGGCCAATGACAATGAGGGGAGCTGGCTACCCTGAGCCCCTGAGACTGCAGATGGCCTCTGGTGGCTCTAAGAGTGGCAGGGGTCCAGGAGGAGGTGGACAGAGAGAGGGTTCCTGCCCAGTGCCGCCATCTTCCTGTGGCCCGGCTTGTGGTACCTTCTGCCTGCAATCACATGGCTGTGACAGCAACAGGGTTCTCGATGGCAACAGGCGTAAAATCAGCCAGCTGCATATACTCAACACCCAGCACCCAGACAACTTAAATGTCCCTTACTGGCTTCAGCTCTAGCTCCCTCCCTCCAGTCCGTCAGTCATGGAGCCTGCATCTCTCTTAAAGTAAGCACACAGACTCCAGAGCTAGGGAAGCAGGTGCCAATCCCGCCTGGGCCTGTCCTGCAGGACCTGGGTGGGCTCCTCAGTCTCTCTGTGCTGATGACGAGGACAGCACCGAGTCACTGAAAAGCAGCACCGAGTGTGACTAGAAGACACAGACAAAACAACCATCCAGGTAAAGTGGTGAGGGCATGCGGTCAGCACAGACCAAACTTCCCTTCCAGGGCAGGTCCTGACAGGGCATCCCAGCGCAGGCTGGTGGCTGCCCCGAGCAGGGCTGGTAACTGCCTCCTAAGAGTGGGGTTTCCTCTTCGGGGGATGAAAATGTTTTGGGGCAGACAGAGGTGGCAACATGTCAAGTGCTGTGAAGTTGTGCGCTTTATGGTAATTAATCTTATCTGCTGTGAGCTTTGCCTCAATTAAAAAAAAAAGTGTGATCTGGAAGTTTTCACCGGAACCTCCACAAATGCAAAGCGCGTACTGACACTGCATGGTGCCAAGAGGTGACGGGTGTGCCACGACAGCGCCTGCTATTCTCACAGAGTCTGTATTACAGCGCTTCGTTTATTATTCAACAAACTCCTGTTCATGTTTATTGGCTTCATGATGTGCCATCTCTCCTGCATGGGCATGACCACTGTTAGCTGCCTGTTGACTCCAGGTCATGTGGCTGGGCCCAGGGATGCCCAGAGACACAGTCCCCATGGGGTCTTGTCTTTCTTGCTTGGCCCTGGCTGCCCAGGGGTGCTAGTTGGATCAATAGGGTGGGGGCCCCATCTCTCTAAGACTCGCCGGCTCCCATCCCCTCTCTCTAGGAAGTCCATAAAGGACAAGGCTCCATGAACCTTGCAGCTGTTGTCACCTCCCCTCCCCGGAAATGGAGGAGGCCGGCCCTGTGGACCTGGGTCCCCCCTCCCTCCACCCTCTCTGGCTTGTTCCATGGTTTTATGACTCAACTCCACAGTTATTCTTGAGTGTGCAGTGATTCTATTCTGGGCGGCTCGGATGGGTTTTGATTATATGACTCGTTTCTGCGATCCCGTTATTTCACTCTATGATCCGGGTGCACTATTCTGCTATTATCCTCCATGATCTGATGATTCTCGGCATTTTGTGGAGAAGTGTTGGAAAGCTGGGGCTGGAACAGGAAGAAGGGAGCAGGTCTGTGAGCTGCCTGGACTCCATCCTGGGACGCTGTTCACTGTCACACTGTCCTGCCCTGTGTCTGGCCAGAGGAGGGTGGTGGCTGGTGTAGGATGGGAACCACAGGGTGGGTGCCTTTCTGAGCCTCCTCCTCTGTCACCTCCCCGATTTCGTACTCCAAGCCTCACTTCCTCCACTTTGGCCTGGGAACCTGCAGGCTTGTTCTGCCTGGAGGGAACAAGAACTTTCAGAGTTACTTTTCTGACTGTGGTGACAGGCGAGGTGGCCGCCTCTCCTTGGCTTCTCACAGAGGCAGATCAGCAGCTGCTCAGACCCAGGGAGGTGAGGTCAGCATGTCAGGCAAGGCTGGTCCTGGAGTAAACCTGGGTCTCGGCTGCCCAGACCCCTCCTTGGTGGCTTCTTAAAGGCCTTGCCTCCCCTTCCAGCCCCAGTGGGTTTGGGCTTGTCTGCCAGGGCTCCCTGTGGTTCTTGGCAAGCCTCAGACCTAGCAGTCACAGCCCAAGGCTCCCCTGGAGCAGTTCCCTGGAACCGTAAGGTTCTATGTGGAGCCTCCTTTCAGGAGCCCCAGGCCTCTCCCATGGGGCTCACAAGCCCTTCCTTCACACTGACCCCTCTGTTTTCCATCACCCCTTTTCTGCTGACCATGGACGGTGTCAGGAGGGCCACAGTGGAGCTTTGGAAGTGGTTCTAATTCAACTCCTGGGTGCTGCCAGGCTGTGCTCTTTTTTCAAAGCCTTCGCTCCCTTCTCTGCCCTGCACCTGAACACACAGTGCGTGTCCCTTCATGAGCAGCTGTTGGGGTGCCTCCTCACCCCTCCACCGGAGGTCTGACCTGACCCAACAGTCTTCCTTAACTGGAGATGATGCTGCTTTTCCAGGGTGACACCCATACTCTAGACTCCTGGGCCAAGGTGGGCAGATGGTCACCAGGTTCACTCCTGACCTCTCATTGGTCTATAGTCCCTTCTGCCCTGGGCTGCTTCCTTCCTGAACTTTCCCTGAAGCTCCTCACCCCCAGGTCACTGCAGAAGGATTCCTGTCCCAGGAACCCTGACTAGGACATTTGGTCCCAAGTGTTGCCCCAGGAATTGGGCCTTAAGAAAGTGATGTTTGATGTAACTCCTTTGTCTGCCTGGACCCCATGACTGGGACTGGTGGGTGAGGATGTCTAAGTGAGCCTGGCATCCAGGTGGAGGAAGGCAGGTGAGTAAGCAAGGACGTGGGTGAGGAGGCTGAGGCGATACAAGTCTGTTTCCCAATGGATTGGTTTAGGAAGTGTCATAGCTCTGCAATAGGGTGAGTTGCTAGGAGTCACTGATGCATGGAGAGAAAATGACAGGCTCGAAACTGTTAATCATCATTTGTAGTGTATCACGGAGGCTCTGGACTCCCGGGAAGACTGGGAGGGAAACTGTTTCCTTGAAGCTGGCCAAATGAGAGCTGGACTTAGGGAGGCGGGACACTGGAGCAGGCAAATGGGCTTCACTCCACAGTTAAAGTCCAATAGGGAAGTAACAGATTCTGAGATTGGGCAGACTTCTGAGGTTGCACTGAGAATCCTGACCCCTGTGCTGGGGTTCTGAGGCCCAGCCCACAGGCCCGTGGACAGACACTTACAGGCATCAAATAGAGCAGATACCTGTAGGAAGGCATGATCCCTCTGGCTGACTCTAGACCCACAGCAGGTAAAACTCAGGAAATTCAGCCTCAGGAAGTGCTGGGCCACCTAGCAGTGGCAGTGTTGGGACTCGAAGGGCTTGGGAGGAACCTGGGCTTGGGCTGGTGGTACAGGAGGAAAAGGGGGTGGGCATGGAATAGCTTATCACCAGTGCAATCCCCAATGCTGTACACTTAATCCTAACCAGGGCTCTGGCAACTGGGTTCCTGGTTCCTGGTTCCTGGTTCCTGGTTCCTGGGGGCTTCTGGTTGAATGCAGTGGAGGTGCCAAACTGCATGGTAAACTCTGGAGGAAGGGATAGAGAGGCTTTGCGGGGCAGGTGTGCCGTAATGGTTCTGCTGCCTGCCAAGGACCAAGTACTACCAGGTGTGGAGAGGCTCTCAGCCTTCTGTGCTGGATCCGTTTGCAGGAGGTATAGTCACAGAGTGGGGCTTCTAGGAGCAATGGGGTGCTGTGTCCTGGGTTTTCGAGGCCCATGGCAGCCCCTCACTTCAGGAAGGAGTCCTGCTATGGGTGGCCAGGTCGCGTGGCAGCACCTCTCCTGCAAGGAAGTGTAACAGTGCCTTCTTGTGTACTGTGCACCTGGCAAGATGCCTGGACAGCTCAGAAGACATCTGCCGATTGATGGTGTCCACAGGAATTCTGCAGAGATGAGCTGAAGGCGGATGTCAGCCAGTACTCAGATCTAGAGACCATCAGGTGGGAAACAGCCAGTCCTCATAGTGTAACACACACCATCTTCCCCAAAGGTGCAGTGGCCTAGGGAGACCATTTGCCACAGGGCACAGGGTATGGAGTAGGGCAGCCCTGATTCCTACAGGCAAAAGCTCCATCATAGCCACCTATGAAGTAAGACTTGGGGCTCGGGTACTGGCTCCTGGCTGTGTCCTCTTAGCAGGGTGTCCTCTATTTAGTCTGCTCACATAGGCCTGCCCACCCTTAACAATGCTGGTGGCTAACCTTATCTGAAAAGGCCACTTGCCCCTTTTCCCTCTCCCCTGGTGTTCCTGGAGTGGTCCCTAGCAGTGACCACTCTCACCTAGCTGTATAGCCACATGCTTCTGAGTTGGTTTCCTCATAGTACACAGCCTGCAGAGCATGGCCTTGACCCTCCAGCCCCCCATTTGCAGTGTTGTGCAAGGTGACACAGGTGTGCATGGAGTAGGAGGTCCTTCTGCTGTTCTTTACCAGGAGCTTCATCTTTTAGCCTGTCCACCAACACTGCACACCCTCCATGTGACCTCTGTCCTCTTGCTGCTGTGCAGGACAGCAGCAAACTGGGCCAATGACAGAGCATAGCAGCCAGGTGCTGTGCTCTGGGAAGTTTTGGTGACTGGCGAGCTGGGTTACTTTGCATTGGTGTTGGTTCTGTCCTTGGATGTTTATGTTTCAACTGTAAGTTCAGTGATTTGTGGGCCATCACCTCCCTTACCTGTTCAGGATGCATTTGGTATGGAAGTGCTGACTGGACTCTACTGGGACTTGTCTTAGGTTTTGGGTCCCACTGAGTATGAAGCCCTACACAATGGTCCTCTCCCGAGGTGCCCCATGAGAGCTGAGGGCACAGACTCTGAGTACTTCAGCATCTCTCCAGAGACTGTCAGCTCATGAAAGCCCCAGCCTGGACCCTAGCCAGTGTCTCTTCTCCAGCTCCGTGCTCTTCCCCCTTACCCAGCCTGTGCATCTGCAGTGTGCTGGCCCTGCCCTCTGGAAACTCCAGGTCTCTGTGGAGGCTGAAGAAGACCTGGAAGCATCAGTGAAGTGCTGAAGAGCAGAGCAGGAGGTTATCAGGCTCCTGGGAACTGGTGCCTGGCAGAGAAACGTGACAGGCCTTGGCCACAGCAATGTGCTTCCAGGTAGATAGGGTAGCCACCTGCCAGCTTTCCCTGTGTACTGCAAGGGACTGATGGCTTGCACTGTATATGGCCTCATCCTCAGTGGGACCTGATGCCCAAGACAAGTCCTAGCAGAGTCCAGCCTGCACTTCCACACCAAATGCATCCACATCCCAAGAAAATATGTGTGAGGGGCAGTGCAGGCACTGATCACAGAACACATTCTGGATCTGAGGAATAAAGACCAGTCTGCTGGGAAGGACCTCGGAGTGCCCCTGGATCATGGCTTATGTGTGTCATTGAAGTGTCACTGGTCCCTGGTATGGAGGATGGCTGTGCCGCTCAGATGCCTAGCCTGGCTTTTCAGCTCTGGGAATGGCCCCCTGGTCACTGGATCCTTGGGCTGTGCCTGGGAATGTGGATATGGCTGTTATTAGCCTCAGCCCTGCCTTGTTAGGTGTGTGTGTGTGTGTGTGTGTGTGCGCGCGCGTGTGTACAGGAAGAAGAACAGGAAGGTGTGGATCAAGGGGCCCAGGGTGCTGCTGTAGTATCCTGCCCTTCCTTCCTCTCTGATAACACTTGCCATGACTGGTCTCTATCAACCAGCAGCTCCTTAAACTCAGTATTCTTCCCATGCCACAGAGGAGGAAATGGGGTTCTGGGAAAGTACCCCAGCTGAAGGCCATGAAGGTCATTCCCCTTCCAGGTGGCAAGGCCAAGTTTCTAGCTCTGGCTGTGGGCTGAGGGAGTCACAAGGGCAAGGTCAGTGAGCATGTTGACTGAAGCCAGCCTGACACAAGAGATAGACCTGAGTGGCTCTGTCTCCTTCACCTGTGGTCTATATGAACCTGGGCAAATCTGGGAGCATCTCTGAGTCTCGATTTCCTTATCTGCAAAAGCATTAAGTTCACAGCCCTAACTGCACTGTGAATCCAAAGGGCAATGAAACAAACAAGCCCGCTTGTAATCCAAGTAGCAGCGCTGCAACCTGATGATGTACCTGGGTCTCTTCTTCACCCTGGTGGGCACTTGTGGGCTTAGCTGCAGAGCCATCTGCATCTGTGCCCAGAGCCTGGACCCCATGTGGATGTTCTGTGAAACATACCTGTGACATACTGCACCACATCACTTTTCTAATATCCCAAACATCCCTGGTTCGTGAGCCTTCTGGTTCCAGGCATGGGACCAGGGAGAGATAGGAAATGATAAAAGTCACCCAAAAGCCCATGTGAGGGCTGCATGGAGGCTTCTAGAGCAGGGTATGGTGTTACAGGCCCAATAGCACTTCTCTGTCAGTGCTGCCCCCTTGTTCCTTCAGCAGACCTGGCATCCACCAAAGGAGCAGGTGCCGTCTCTGAAAGGACACTGTTCAACTTGCAAAGGAGACTTCCGTGTTTCTGTCCCTCAGCTGTCTCCTGTCCCTGAAGCAGGAGGTGGTGTCCCCAAAGAATCAGTAGTGTTCTGAATGCCTGCAGCCCCAGCTCTTGCTCCTTTGGGGATGCTTCAGTCCCTGTTCAGGAGATGGGAGTGGTCTTATTGCAAGAGGTGCCTATAACTGATGTGGAACCCACTCTCACTTCCCTAATGCCTCCTCCTGGAGCTGTCATGGGATCCCATGGAGAGTGACCACCTCACTCAACAGGATGGAGCCTTGTGTAGGGTATGGAGAAGACACATACACTTTGCTGACCATGATGAGATAGCTTTGGCCTTCCGTGGAGCCATGAGTGGAGTCCTGAGCCCTGAGGGCAGCCCCCAGCTACTGCATTGTATTCTTGTGTTCCCATCTTCACCTCTCTGAGCCTTACTTTTCTACCTGAGCCACATACTTTCCTCCTGAGGAGCCTCAGCTTGCGCTGAATCCTCTCCAGAGCCTGCCTACTCTGGCCCCCCAATGGGCCATGGCCCTCACTTCTCATCTTTCCTTCTCCTCCCCAGGGTGAGGCCTGAATCCCCAGTGGTGTGTGTGTGTGTGTGTGTGTGTGTTCCTGGGCTTAGCTGAGTATTTCCCTATGGGCCCAGTGTTGACTTCCAGGGGAGCATCTGATTCCAGGGACAGGCCTTCCTTCCTGGTTCCACACTGTGTGCTTTCAGCTCTGCTCCACTCCCTCTTAGGGCTTGGGGACTTGCCATTGCCTCCTTTGGAGCTAGACTTTTCCCTTCATGCTACTCTTTGGTTTAAAACTAAGACTCACCTTCCTTCTGTGAGTTGCCTGCTCCACTGTCTTCTTGACAGCTCATAAATTTCATTCTCTTCTTCATCCCAGGAAATCTGCCCCCATGGCAGCCTCTTTCCCTAAGAACCTTGTGCACCGAGCACTAGTGAATCATGGGGACAAGAAGATGCCATCATTATTCCTGTTGGAAATGGGGCAGGTGGACAGAGGCCACACATGCAGCACAGTCTCACCCATGGGTGTACTTGGGGTTGAGCGGAAGGTAGTGACCCTCGTCTTGGACCTGGCATACAGTCCTGGGGCTGCCAAACCAGATGTAGCAGAGCTGGAGATGCTGGCCAGGCCTGTGATGTGTTGGACAAAGGTGACAGGTCAGGGCAGCTGTGATCAGTGACTGGTTGATCACTGGCTGTGGCTGAACTGTGAGGGCCTCAGCTCTATGGAATGGCAGGCCGTGAGCATGCGTAGGGGCTTTCTGCTTCTTCTAGGATGGCTGTGACAGTCTCTCCTATCTCACGAGCTGCCTTCACAATGTGACCGTGACAGTCCTCTCTGTAAGAGATGGGTCTGTTCCTTCATTCCATGTGATCTGGTGGCATTCTGACAAGCGAAGAAATGATGTGAGGTAACTTCAAACTTAAATCATACAGCTCTAACTGGTTCTTGGCGACACTCCCTGATGGGCCCCGGTGCCTTGCTGTGAGGAGGACTGAGTGGCTAGTGGAGAGGCCCCATGGAGAACTGATTCCCAGACCATAACCTTGCAGAGCAGCTGCTGCCGGACACACTAAGAAGCCACCTCAAGAGGGCGCTCTAGGATCCCTTTCTAGGCCCAGTAAGAATGCCCTATAGCTGGCTTTCCCAGCAGAGCTCTCTCTGGCACACCACTTCATGTTGTTTTGCGGATCTGAGTGGTTCTCTTTAGGCTCTTGGCTAGGGGTTCTCCTGGCTACTGTGGATAGCAAGCTTACTCTTACCCCACGTACTGGCCAAGACACTGAGGCTGATGAATTTACAAGTGGCAAAATCAAAGTGAGGCCTCATGCATTCCTCTGGGAGGCTTCCTTTTGAGCTGTGTACCCCAGAAGTGGTGCTTGGTCTTAGAATAGGCTGCACCACTCTGGCCAGCTCTCAGGCTCTAGTAGGACCCTCTTCCCCTTCCAGGTTTTATCCTGAGGCCCAGGGTCTGCAGGTTCCATAACAGAGGGCCCATCACCTTGATCCTAGCACGTAGTCTTCTGTAGCATCCCTCCACCCTCAGAGAAGAGGATCTGAGGCTTCTGCACATCCTTGTTCCTCGAGGGACCCATAACTTGGAGACCTGGTTCTAGTCTTGGCATCTGTGCCTCTCACTGTGAGATGCTAATCTGCCCTGCCTCAGTTCCCTCACAAGCAATGAGCTGGGTGCTGGGAGCCGCTTGGTTGTGAGGGAGGGGCTGTGGAGTATCCAGCACTGCAGACTGCAGCAAGCCCGAGTAGGGGAATCATGGTCGTTGGAACACAGCACTTCCCCTCCCGGCTCCCCATACAGACTCATTATTCCTCTGCCTCTTCGCAGTGACATTTAATCTATGCAGGGATGGTGGATGCTTTATTTTTGGAGCTGGCTTTGATTTGGGAGGGATTGCTAGCTAGGTCCCCTGGGTGGGGATTTAAGAGCAAATATTACTGTTTCTCATTGGAGGTGTCTGGGCCTCCTGCAAGGCTCCTGCCCTGCCGTGCTCACTACTGTCTTGTTTGCTGGTTGCCTGCCAGGCCCAGTCCTGTGCATGTTCTCAGGGGGAGCCTGCTGGATCTGGGAAGTTTATCACTCCCTCTGGACTCAGTTTCCCCATCTGCACGTGTGTGAGGGCAAATGGCACAGTCTCTCCTGGTCTGCCCTCTTCATAACCATGTGAGTGGAGCTGACCCTCTGGGGAAGGACAGGCAGTCACATTCCTGCAGCTGATCTGGGGGTGGTGTGGTTTGCATACTATTTGCATGAATATGTATGCAGATTTCTAAAGGCTGTAGCTCTGGGCATTTATGAAAATTCCAACAGACAGATCCAAGGACAATATTCACAACTGTCTTAGACCTGAAGGCAGCTCCACTGACCTTGTCCTGCACATCACACCCTTGGCATTTTCTCACTGGGCCATCCTCAGAGCATCAAGAGGGATCAGATCAGGTGGCAGATTCCCTGAGTGCAGTGAAAGTAGCTGAGACTTCCACAGATTGCTCTGTAGGTCAAGGAGGAGGGGATTCTTAAGCTAGAGGTCAGTGTTCATGATGCCCCTGCCCCAGCAGACCTACTCTGGCAGCCAGAGTTCCCCATGGGTCCCCAAAGAGCAACAGAAATAAGTGCCTTTCATTCAGGGCAGGACCGAACTCCTGTCTTGGGACCCAGGAGTCAGCTACCTGCCCTCACCTCATCTACCACCTTCTCTTGTCCATTTTACAACCTCATATTTAACATTATAATGCTGACTATACGCCCCGCTCCCCCCAAACACTTAAGTAAACCAGACACTCCTGTGGCTTCTCAGTGCCCTTGAAATAAACAAGTACAGTATAAAAGTGTGGTTGGGCATCTTCCACCCAGCTCCCCCAAATCCAGCAGTTCCAGCTGTGGATTCCTCACCTTCACATGTGCTGTTTCCTCCTCTCTGCACTACAACCTGGGCTCTGGCCTCCTGCCTGGCAGGTCAGAGCTTCCATCAGAGACTCTCAGTAAGAGTCTCCTCATGCTGTGCTCATGGCAATGGATGATGCTGGTCCATGTGTAGCATTGTTTGATCCTGTCTCCTCAAGGGTCCAGATGTATCTCCTCCACCCTGGAGCTGGCACACAGGAGGTGCTCATAGAATACGTAGGTGCATGACTGTACAGGATTCCTGTGTCTTGTCAGACACCCACAGCCTGTGGGTCTCACAGGCCAGTTGGGCCACCCTCCCCATGGCAGGCCCAGCCTGAACAAGAAGGGGCGTCTTAGACACCCATGCGTGAACAGGAATCATGGTGTGGCGGAGGCTCTGAACTTGATCTGCATTCAGTATGTGTTGTATGGGCTTGAGAAAGAGTGAAGGAAGAGGTGAAAGAGGAGTCTTCTATTATCTTGCCCCAAGAGTCAGCAAGCTGAGGTCCTGCTTCCGGAGGTGGCTTCTGTCCTGCCCTCATCATCTGGAGGTGCACGATCTCCTCTGAGTAGCAGTGCATTGTCTCAGAGTGGAGGACCATGCCCTTCGTGGCTCCTCCTGATCTTCTGTTCTTGGTGCATCTTCTGCTGTCCACAGGTGGTGGCCCTTCCTTCCCACAGAATACCTCCCTCCTGTTCTCCTTGGTCCCTCTGAGGAGCTATCATTGGTGCTTTGTAGGTGGTAGGAGGTTGGAGTTTCAGGACCCACCCTGGGATAATCCCACTGACCCAGACCTGTATCCTGTGCCCTGCTTTGGCCCCTCCTGGTGGCCATGGAATCCCTGGCAGATGGGAGGGAGAAGAATGGTCTGGGGTGGGCATGCCTCACACTGTTTCCTTCAGAAAGGCCTCTGTCACTCTGTAGGGGCTCAGGTCCCTCATCCTGGGCCCACTCTTGTCATTGCCATCCCTTTGGCTCCTGCAAGTGTCCATGCTGTCCCTGCCCTAAAACCACCAGGTCTCTGCTCCATCAATAGCCACTCTCTGGTGGGTCAAGTGCCTTGTGGCCCTGGCCCTGCCCATCCTCTGAGCAGAGCTGTTCTCAAACCCTCTTCAGTGACCTCCCAGCCTATCTTCCTTTCCTAACTCACTACCAGCCCATGTGCCTACTTCATGGCTTCATGGCCTAGGGTTCTTCCCACTTTGAGCCCTGTGTCACACCTAGAGTTTGTTTCCCAGAATCTTCCTAGGACCCCTCGTCCCTGGGCACTTGGTGACAGGCCCAACTGTCAGGGAGGAAGGGGCTGCTTCCCACTGGGTTGCTCAGGCTGAGAGAGCCTTTTCTGGGAGAGGGGGCATCAGAAAGCAAATGGCTGGGGCACAAGGGTAAGACCTCACTGATGGTCGCCCTATAGCTGGGGCTCAGGAGAGTGGCTTGGGGCTGGTTGGGCCAAGTACGCTTGTCCCCTGCTGGACAATAACATTGTTCCCTTCTCTGCACGTCCCATCCCTATGGCCTTCCCTCTGTGTGCTCGGCCTTGGTTCTCAAGCATGCAGTTCTCCAGGAGGGTCATGAATGCAGAGCTTGGACTGGATTCCAGTTTCCTTGTCTGGGACTCACTACCTTGTGGTTCTTGGAGAGTCTCTGGTTGTCTCTGAGTTGTACCAGATGTGGAAAGAGCAGTCCTGGAGGGCAGAGTCAAGGCCAAAGCTAGAGGAGGCAAGCTTTCCAGTGAAGGCCCAGGAATAAACCTCTTACTGTCTTGAGGTCAGTGTTGTGGTCACTCTGCTCTGTTCTTATATAATAAGCTGCAGGTCAGCATGTAAATGAATGGGCATGACTGTCAATCAAACTTTATTTACAACACAGACCTTGCAGGTCTCAGTTCACAGGCTGGGAGGTGCTGACTTTCAGTGGAGGGGACTCTCTTTGTGCCTGTTCCAGCCCTGCAAAAATAAGCCTTGCCATCAGGTGGCCTTGTCCCCTCAGATGGGAGGTTAGTGAGGGCTTCCTAGAGGAGGTGGTCCTGGATTGTCTTGAAATTGCAGGTGTTGCCCAGAGGTCGGAACAGGAAGGGCCCCAGAGGGAAGACATTTTCTCTTTAAAGAAAGGGTGGTAGGTGACAGAGGGGAAGGGGCTGCCGTTTGTAAATTGCAGAGTGAATGGCTGTCAAAGTTCCCAAAACCATGATGAATGTGCCACACTTCTAGCTCTGGCCCCTGTGTTCCTGAACGATGGTGATTTATGATGGCTGAGCTTTTGCTTAAACAAGTGCGTTTTGGAGGAAAAAAAGAAAGGTCACTGCAAGTTAGGCCGCACATATCTTATCTTGTTCTCCACCAGCCGGCAATTCCCTTTGAAAGTGGCAGAACTGGGGAGGTGTTGGCTGCCAGGAGTGGCACTAACGCCAAATACACACGTGCAGGAATGGGCAAGGCAGCACATCTAGCCAGCCAGGGCACGAGTTAGTCTCATGCAGTGACATGGGCGGGAGCCCAGTGTCCAGATGACAAGACCCAAGCGGAGCAGGGTTCAATGTGCCTGGGGAGGAGGAGGGAGGTGGGCAGCCTTTCCTGTGCTAGCTGGCCATGAAGAAGTGTCCTAATATAGCCAGATCTCAGCAACCATGGTGAACCCTCCACACATGGCAAGTGTGGGCAAACCTGGCTCAGCTCCTTGGGGGTATGCAGCTCTGGGCAGCTTACTTACCTTCTCTGGGATTGGACCATCATAAGTGTTGCTACTACTCAAAGTCCATTCCACACACTTCCTATGTGTGTGTCTGCCCCTGACTTGTTCTCAGTGGGGTCCAGTGTGTGCCCAGAATATGCTGTGCTGGTGGATTCTGGAATGCTTTCTGCTTTTGGATGGGCAGGAAGGATATGGGACCTGGGATGAAATGGGGTGCACCCTAGAGACTGGAGGATACCCAGGGGGCTGGGTTACCTTCTTCACATCTCCCTATAGGCTGATACCTGATTTGGGGCTCAGGAGAAGCAGCAAATATGCAAAAACAGAGGAATCAGTTTCATGGATTCTGTGCTAGCGTCCAACAGATCAAGGCACTGCAGCTCTGGGAAAGCATGCAGGGAAAGAGAGAAGGAGGAACTGTCTCTTGTCAGCAGTAGGAGCCTCGTGACATCACTGTGGTGTGACATTTTAATGGTAGTGACCTGGGTTGGCCAAAGCCCAAGGCATTCATCAGCAGGGTGAACTGATCGTGTACCTGCCTCTGAATGCACACTGCCATGCTCGCTTTGGAGGCAACACACTAAATGCACATTGCCTAGCCAGGGCTGGTAGAGAAGCTGAGGGTGGGCATGAGGCTGTGGTGGCCAGGTGCCCCTGATGGCTTCTGCCCAGGGTCTGTCCACTGCTTTCAGCCAGGTTTTCTGTGGTTTAGGAGATGTTCTGTAGCTCATGTGGCTTTTGAAAAAGTCCCTTCCCCTGGAACCTCAGTATGTAACCTATTTGGAGTACATGTATTTGCAGTTATCATTAAAGTTAGGGTCTTGAGATGAGATAGGGTGGCCCTGGGTTATAAAAAGAGGAAACACAGACACAAAGGAGAGGTCACACAAAGACGGAGCAGAGGCTTGGGCTATGCATGAAGACCTGAGCCACCAGTGCTAGAAGAGGCCAGAAAGAGCCACCCCCAGAGCTTTAAGATGGCCCCACAACACCTCAACTTCAGATTCCTGGCCCCCAGAACTGATTCAAACCTTAATTTTCCTCCCCATGAGCAGCTGTGTGTCTTTGGGCAAGTATGTTAACCTCCATGAGCCTCAGTTTTTCTCCCCCAGAATAAAGATGAAACAGGGTGTTGAAACATTTAAAGCTGATGGTGTATGTGAAAGGTCCTTAGCCCATCACCCTTAATAAATTTCACTTCAGTGGTCCCCAGGGCTGCTTCCCACCAGCTCTCATTGGAGTGAGCCAAGGGAGGGACATGATTTAAAGTGATGTGATGCTCCCTCCTTAGTGTCCACCCTGCCCTGGCACCACAGGGAACCAGTACCACCTTAAATACAGGCTCTGGGTTCTTCCTGCAATCATGCCCTTCACCAACCCAGAAGACTCCTGAGGCCCTAATCCTTCCAGACTACAGCAGAAGCCCTCGTCGATGTCCTCTGTGTTTCCTTTCCCCACGATGGCCATGCTACACACAATGCTAAAAGTTATGCTGTGTCTATGAGCCCTTCTTCCTTCAGGGCCTTGAGTATGCAGTGCAAGGGTCTCCACCCCTTCCCTGGCTCCTGTTATCTTCTCTCTACTGGCAAGACCCACTTATCATGCCTGCTAGCAATGACTCAGGAGACAGTGGGGCCTGGACAGGGCTAGACCAGGCTCCCAGGATGAGGAAAGGGCCAGGGAAGCTCAGTGAGAAGAGCTCCCACCAGCTCGCATCTGAGGACAAGGATGCCAAGTCAGTGCCTCCAGACTCTTGTCCTGCAGTGTATAGGACAACTTCTGGGGGCAGGGAGCAGGGATTCAGCTGGTCTCAGTGTGTGGAGGTGGCCTTACTGCAGTCCTGTATCACCACTGTCCTGTAGCTCCTGAACCACAGAACCATAGATGACCCTTCATCTGCGCAGTTCGTCCACAGGCCTGGCTGCCTGCAGTTCATCACAAGCAACAAAGGAAGCCTCATCAGTGCCAGCTCAGTAAACACGCTTCTTCTCCAGGCCTTTGTTATAATAATTATAGCACAGGGCCCTTCTGTAGTCACCTCAGTGTAGACATCTGAGATTACAGATTCAGAAGCACCAGGCTCTCAGAGTTCAAGTTTCTAGGCCATTCTCGACCCTCTTTTGTGGCAGCAGTTGGGAGAGGTCCAGAGGCTGGTGCCAGCTCCTACGGGGCCCCCACAACCCCTCTCCTGGTGGTTGTAGCTTCCTCCTTCCTCCTGGTCCTGCTTGGTGATGGGAGTGGTGGTGGGGCCACACTGGTGAAAAGGTGCACCTGTTAGTTTTCTGGATGCTTCTTATCTTTAATGCTCATCCTGCTGGGGATATTGTCTTCAGAACAAGAACAAAAATTGGGCAAGGGTGATTTAGCTGAGAACTGTCTCGGCTTCTACAAGGGCAAAGACAAATAAATGTATTCAGGAGGGGCAAGCAGGCCTTGGGCTTCCCTCATGTCCAGGAGCAGGTGAGCTTCACTGGACTCCTAGGCACAGCCCTGGTGATGGGGCTAAGAAGGAAGTTGAGGCTCAGGGAGAGGGGTGCTGCTGGGCCCTCGAGTAGCACATGCCTTGATATCCAGCCTTCCAGCACAAGACTGGATCCTAGAAATCCAGAGGGGTCTGGAAGCTGACTGGGCTGACCTCCATTTCTGCCAAGGAGACATTGTGGCCCAAGAAAACTAGCTCAGAGAGTAGAGCAGCTGCCTCATCCCTGGACAGCAGTATCAGGGTCACTGAGCCAGGCTCTCACCTCCTGGAGTCTGCTCATCGCCAGTGTCACCGCATAAAGTAGTTTCCTTGTCCTAAGACTGTCAGGTGTCACATCTGCCCATGCCCCTGGGTTCTCTCACGCAGTTGGCAGTCCTCACCCCACAGCTGTGGAGCAGGGATGCAATTGTGACAAAGGAGACACTCCATGTGGTATGGGAACAATGAGCCAGAAAGATGTGCAAGAATGAGGTGCTGCTTCTGCCCCACCCCCGACAGCCAGGGACGTG
This sequence comes from Dolichotis patagonum, assembly GCA_004027295.1. NCBI lineage: Eukaryota > Metazoa > Chordata > Mammalia > Rodentia > Caviidae > Dolichotis > Dolichotis patagonum. The sequence goes on from PVJX010001707.1 coordinate 138,139, forward strand.
GGGCCCCCTGGGCTTCTCTGTGGTCTGCTCTGCCCTTCCTGTTCTTGCTGACCTATTTGCCCCCTGGTTCCTCTGTCCATTTCAGGCCTATGACCCATGTGATGTTTCTTGGGAAGTGAGGATTTTGGTTGCTGATTTCCTTTCCTGGGGTGGTTTTTGAACCACAGTGCACCCACACTCAGGGGCCTGGGTTTGGGCGTAGAAGCCGTGCTTTGGCCGGGAGCCTGGGTTCTGGAAGGGCAAAGTGGAAATTGAATTGCCTGATCCTGCTGGACTCAGTTTGGAACAACAGGAACTACCACACCATAAAAATACCTAAATAGACTGACCGCAGACCCTAGACTTAAGTTAAAAGCTTCAGCTATTGATGTTTTCAAAAATAGCAGTTAGTGGGAGGCAGAGAGATGTTTTGCTCAGGATGCTCCTTTCCTTTTTGGGGGGTTACATTTTATTGATTTCTGCGATGAAATAGTGCTTTTGACATTTTAAAATAGAATCCTAGGCGAAGGTATCCCAGGCTTGGGACTTAAGTGGTAATTGACGTAGCTCTTCATAAACTTGCCTTAAAAACAAGACACTTGGGATCCGCTTTCTGGGCTGGCTCCAGCTTCTTCTACTCTAGAGTTTGTCTGCCAACCCTGGGCAAGGGTTGGGGTCTAAAAGAGGCACCAGTGAAATTATGGATGCTGTCTTGTGCCCATTTTGCAAGGGCATTGCAAAGTGCCCATTTACATTTTTTCTTCTGCACTGTGAGCTGTGGTAGGAGAGAACCCAGTGCTACCAGTTAAAACCTTAGCAGCGCATGTGGGGTCCACGTGGCTGCACTGCTTCCCTGTGTGAGGTCCCTCTGCACACTCACTGCCCCCTGCCTCCCCACTGGAAACACCTGCTGCATAGTTCCCGGGACTTCAGGCAAACCTGGTGAAGTTCCCAGGTCTTGGAAGACCACCTAAAAAGAAGTAATTCCAAGGTAATGTTCATTTCCTGTCCACTGGCTGTCCATGGCCAGTTCCTGGGCTCTCTGCACCCAGGCTGCTTCTCCAACAGCCCCAGACACCAGCGTCCTGCTGGTGTTGCTGTGTTGTTCCAAAGGACGGTAAAACAAAAGCTTTGGACAGGATCATAGCCCACTTCTCTGCTCTCTGCTGTGTCCCTTACTGGCCCAGGAAGGTGATCAGGTACCACAGACTGAATGTGTGTGTCCTCGCAGTGTGTCAAATTCCTAACACTCAAGGCAATGGTATTAGGAGGTGGGGCCTTTGGGTAGTGATGAAGTTGTGAGGATGGAGCTCATGAGGATGAGAGCCCTGTATGAAGAGACCCCAGAGCCCCCCTCTCACCTCTCACCCCTTGAAGACACAGTAGTGAGGTGTTCTTTGTGAACCAAGACTTGACTCTGAGCAAATGCCAAGTCAGCTGGCACTTTGACCTTGGACTTCAGGCTCCAGATCTGTGAGAAGTAAATGATGTGGCTTATAACCACCAGGCCATGGTGTTCTGTGACAGCAGCCTGAATGCCAGGCCTTTAAGGACCTGCTTGTAGGCCACACGAGGGAGGCAAGTGTCCACTTCATGCCATGAGTTTCTGGGCTGTTGCTCTGTGTCCTCAGAGCTCCCCATAGGGCCTGGTGCAGCCTTGTGTGGCTGGAGAGTGTCTTGCATGCTTCAGGGCTGGCTTGCAGCCTGCAGAGGCCCTGTAGAAACCACAGCCAACCCAAAGTTGGGCCAAGCCTCTGAGAGCAGAGGTTAGAGGGGTGCTATAGTTTGGATCTTGAGTGTTCTGAGAGACCCATATGTTCAAGACTGTCCCCAGGATGGCACTATTGGGAGGTGATGAGACCTTTAAGAGGTGACTTGTAGTAGGAGCTTTTTAGGCCATTGGAGGTGGCTTGTCCTTGGAGGGGCTATGGAACCCCAGCACCTTGCTTACTCTCTTTTGATTTCTGCCTATGAAGTGAGTAGCTTTCTCTGAAGGGCATGTACTACCTTGCCACAGGCACCAAAGCAACAAGGCCAATTGATCATGGACTGAACTGTCAGCCAAATAAACGTTACCTCTTTATAACTTGGCTATCTCAAGTATTTTGTTATGTAGACAGAAATCTAACCCAAGGAAGCTATGGGGAATTTACCCAATGTGGAACTAAGGACACCAGGGCTAATCCAATGTGCAAGCAGTTGCAGGGTGGTCTGGGAATGTGTGTGCCTACCTACGAACTATACACAAGGTCCATCTATACAAACACTGTGCAGTGCATATACACAAACATGGGCACAGGTGTGCAAGTGGATGAATCTATGCATATAGCATGAGTGTAGGTATACATGTGGCCTGGAGGGGGGGAGGTGTGCTGCCCCCTGCCTGCTATAATCCTTTGAAATCCAGTAGTAGTTATTGACACTCTGCTAATTTACCCAGCTGATTTACTTGTCCCAGCCACTGAACTTTCACGGATGAGGGAACCAAGGTACAGTAAGGCAGGGAACAGGCTCACAGTCATGGGCCAAAGTGTGCAGAGCCACCCTATGATCCCTCCTTTCTGTGCCACCACCAGTAAGCATTGAGAAAGTTCTGCCCAGGGGATCCTGGGGGTTTGGGTGACAGCAGGATCATTAGCTGCCCTTTGGAGACCACAGTCATTTTTGGGAAGGGGACTTCTGTGCTGGCCCAGATACCCCATGGCTGTGGATCCTGGGGGGAGCAACTGGGAAGCCTTCTCTGGCTCCTCCTGCCAGGGTATGGGCCCACCAGGAGCTGCCCCACAAGGAAGGAGGCCTGGCTCCTCTGGGCCCTCCCTTTGCTTTCTTTGTAAGATGTCCAAGAGTCTAGTTAGGGCAAAAGCTATGTGGGGTGCAGACAGGGTTTGGGTTTGGATGAGCTGAGTGTGGGAGCTTGGATATAGCACCGTGGGGTCTAAGAGGGTTGGGCATTGAACCACAGCAGGTGATGTCAGGGGCGCAGTAGCTGCAGGAGCTGAGTGATGTGAGCCTTGGGCTGATCTTGCAGCTGCCCTTCTGGTAGGTGGCTCCTAAACCAGGGAGGAAGGGAGGTAAGCTCTGTTATCATGTGGCTGGGTCTCGTGGACAACAGGCTATCCTTGAGGGCTGCACAGGGTGGCGCAGCCAGCCAGTGCTGGCAGGGGCATAAGGGCAGTGTGGAAGAGAGCAGCCTGTGCTCAGGGTTGTCTGGGTGGAGAGTAGAGCCCTCCAAGACCACAGGCAGCCTCAAACTGCCCCAGCATTTGAGCATCTTTGGGTGTGTCTGAGTTGCTGAGTTGCTGATACGAAATACCTGACATTCCAAGTTAAAGGAGGAAAGGTTTATTTCAGCTTGCATTTTGTAGAGGTTTCAGTTCAGCTGCAAGGCAGGATTTCATGGCAGAAGGGTGTCTCAGAGGAGAAAGAGTTCATGGTGTGGCAGACAGAAGGCAGCAAGCAGGGAAGCAGCCATTGGCAAGCCTACCTTTTCCTTTTATTCCATCCAACCTACAAATCTTTTGGGTGGCAGAAAGGTAGGGCTTCTGCCTTCAGTAAATCCATACGGCCACACCCAGAACTATGCTGATTGCAATCAGTAGGTTCATTTCGTACCACGCACCCTTAATCTAAGTGTCACACACTCTAGATCCAGCTAATTCCAAAAAACCCCACCTATGAAGTACTGAAAGGAGCTTTAGGGGGATATCCAGATACAAGCCATAACAAGGTGACATATTGTCCTCCTGTCCTCCGGTATCAATGCCCACCTTCCCTGCCTGGGGTTCTTCTCCCTATGGGATATCTTACTCTGTAGCCAACCTGTGCCAGCCTCCTCTGAAGTATAGGGGGAAGTGGCCACAGCCTGACCTCACCTCCTCCTCGTCTTCCTTGCTAGGTTTCTAATGAAGAAGAAAGCCACTCTTGGGGCACAAGCAAGGCTAGAGTTTGGAAGCTTGTGCTTATCGGTGAAAATGAAGGCAGATGATGCTTAAATCTTGCCCCTGGGGTGTCCCTGCCTTTTATCAGCAGGCCTCCAGGCCCAGTAGAAAGACAGCCTTGCCAGCACCTTGAATATTTTGGAAGGAGGGGTTTCTGGGAAGGAGAGAGAATCTGGAGCCCCAGTTTTCAAAAAGAATCCTCAGGGTTGAAAAGAAACCCTGCTGTGAGGAGAGGTAAGGACTCTGCCTTTCCCTCTTTGTAGTCAATTCTGTGTGTAAATGATTAATAATAACTTCAGAAGTTCTCCATGCTTGTTTGTCTCACAGTGGGTCAAATATTTCTGCTTGAATTCACTTCCTCTGATATTATCATGCTTGAGTTGTAAGAAACTCTTCAGGTGGTTGGAAATCAGCATTTGAAATCAGCACCCCAGTGGTATTCTGAGTACAACTGAGGTTCTGGGTAGAATAGGGTGGGGCCCATGCATCCTGCAGAATTGGGTGCTGCCCAGCCTGATGTAAGGCTGAACAGAGGGGCTCTAAATAGAAAGTCTCACCCTCCAAAGTTCTCTCAGGGCATCCTTGTGCCTCCTAAACATCTAGTCACAGGCCTGCTTTTCTGCTGCCTAGTGGTGACATTTGCAGCCCATCTGTGAATGCTAAAAGAAGCAGATGAGGCTGAAAGATTGATTGACAAAGTACCACAAGATGTTTCAAGTCACTGCCCAGGCCAGGGGCAACTTGGATAGTTCAGCTGTCCACCATGCCCCTGGTTCCTGGGGTCCTAATTGATTGGAGAGTGCTTGACGAAGCAGGTGGCAAGGCCCAAGGGCCTGAATGGTCCCCTGGGAATGGCTCCTCGTATACACCTGGCAGCCTCATCTGAGGGCGCATGTCTCCCAGCTCACCTCCTGGCTCCATGTTGGGTGGTGTGTGGCCTTGTTCCTGTGGGGGAATAGTCTTCAAAACCGGATGCTCAGCCCTTAGATATGCAGGACCACCATCAAGGAGCAGAGGAGGCTCAGCACTTAGTTTAGGGCAATTTTTCTGCCAACTAAGGAACTGCATTAAGGACAGATTGCTGTGTACCTTGACCTCTTCCCTACTTTGGTGGTCATGCTCACCCCTCCTTCTTTTCTGTGTAATGCATGTTTTGTGCCTATGGATTCCTAGTTACCTCAGTTTCCTCTTTGTATTCTTAGCTATAAAAACCCAGCAGATATCTGCAGTGTCCTTTCTGCTGATCAGCAGTGTTGCTTACCGAGGAACATTTCTGTGCCTTCCTCTCCAGGCATATGGATTCCTATGCTCTCTCCTCCCTTTTCTATGGCAGCAGCCAGTAGACAGGGAGATGGGACTGCTCTGACAGCTTGGGTCCTAGAGGGATCACAGCAGACAGAGTCCCCTCGACAACCTCAGCGGGCACAGAATGTCAGTGAGAAACAGCCTCTAGGACCTTCAAAATCCGGAGATATCTGAGTGCTGTTTGATCCTGCAATACAGTAGCCTGTGCTGCCTGATACACACTGCAAAGACATCTTGGTTGAAGAGGATAGCAGTGTGTGAACCCAGGAAGCAGCCAGAGTGATGCTCAGCCTCATCCTGCTGGGAGAGCTCTGTTCGCAAACACCCAACCCCCACATTATGGATCTAATCAACTTTGAGGAAAGATGGACAAAATGACTCCAGCTAATTGGACCATACCCTCTACTAAATATTTTCTGTAGCGCCCATGTACCTTTCAATACAGGGGGGTGTCTGAGGGGACTTAATGTACAAGCACATGTGCATGCACAAGAGGTGTGCCCCTGGACTTTGTGGGGAGAAGGGGGACATGTTTGGAGCACAAGGTTGTGGATGGCTCGAGTGATGGTGGGATGGGATGAACCTCCTGTCACCATGCAGAAGGGAGCCACTGAGGTCTGGAGAAGCAATTCCCTGAGGACTCAGTTGACTTCTGTCATTTACTAGGCATCATGACCCATCACTTGGGGACCTACTCAGGCTGCCATGAAGTGGCCATCCTCTGGCTCCTATGTCCAAGAGGTCGGCCTCCTCTGGCACCAGGCCACCCCATACCCTCCACAGGCTTCCTCTTCCCAGCCAGAGTACCCCCCACCCTCATTTCACAGTGTTTGATGAACACCTATCTGTGAGCAGCTTCTGAGTACCTGCTGGGTGATAAGTGCTGGGAGACAGTTGACTCTACCAGAACCAGGGGCCCAAATCCTTCCCTGCTCACATTCTTCATTGTAGCCACTTTTTTTCCACTAGCGCAGTGCCGGTTCCTGTCACCCATGACATCCTCAGAGATGTCATCCCTTTATCTCACTTTATCCCCTGTGTATACATAGATCTGTCGCTTTCCCAACGTATTATAAAGTAGTGCAAATTATTTCCTGGAAAAAAAATCTTGCAATGAAACCCGACATAAAAGAGATGTTTAGTAAAGCCATTAAGGGGGAGCTATTGGAACAGGCCTGGCAGAAGCCACTAGGAAGAGCCCCAGGCAGAGACCTGACCTTCTGGGCACCCAGGTCTCCCTCCCTGAGATCTCTGAAGTGCTTTGCAGTTTGCAGTGCTGAGTGTCTCCAGTGCTCCCTCTGCGCCCAGGAGCCCTGTGTCTAGATGCTCCCTGTGTCTGCATGCTCCTTTGTCTAGTTACTTTCTTTAAATCCAGCTGTACCCTCTGAGCCTGACTACTCCTTCTGTGTCCAGCTGTTCCCTCAGTGTGCAGCTGCTCCCTCTATGTTGAGCTACTTTCTTTGAGTCCAGCTGCTCCCCCTGAGCCCAATGCTCCTTCTGCATGCAGCTGCTCCCTTGTATCCATGTGCCCTGTGTCCAGGTGTGGTGCTGGGTGCTTATAACACAGGGAACCCTGTACCACAAACCCTGTATTTCTATAGCCATGGACCTTGAGACAAATGTATCACAGAATCCACTGGGTGGCCTCAGGACCTGAGCCTGGCAGTCTGGGTCATATGTCAGTCATGAACACCCTACTGCTTGCCCTAGGGTGAAGCAGGGCAGGATTCACACTCTCGTCTCAGTCTTCCTTATCCCTGAGCTTGTATTGAGGACATTCATCAGTGTGCCTGGGACCGTCTGGTGCCTTGGATTTGGCCTGCTGGAAATCTTCAGCCTCAAACCTTTGTGTTACTTTAGGGCCAGGCTCAGCTATTTCTTCTAGGTTTAGGTAATTGCTGTGTATTTAGTTTCTCCTTCTTCTGCAGAGGAAAGTGTTAAGGACTTTCCTCTCAGCCTTCTATGTTGTTCTCTTAGCTTTGGATTCACAATGGCTGTGTTCCTTGATGACATGTGATGGGACATATCAAGATTTCCTGGCCTATTACAGGACCCAGTGCCCCAGGCCACTGTGATTGGCTCAGGTGTGGACACGTGACTTGGCTCTGTCAGATCAGAGTATATCCCTGATGGTACCGGAGGTCTCTCTGCTTCTGGACTTGGGCCTGGAAGAGATGGCTGGAGCTGATGGGGCCAGGTTGTTGCCATGCAGAGCCTGGGAAAGAAACCAATGAGGAGGTGAGCTGAAGCCTGGTCTTGATGACGTCATCAGACTCTTGGATCTAGCCTTGCCTGAATTTCATGTCAACACTGACAGCACTTGGACCCTGTTTGAGTCAGTCTCTCTGTTTGTTGTCCAAGGGTGGAGTGGGTGTGGCTTCAAGCCTGGCTCTTCACTGACAACAATCTTCTACAAGCCTCTGACCCTGCCCACTTGTCTCCATCTTCCTCCTGCAGGAATTGGGCTGCCTGTGCTGATTCACATTGCAGGATGGACATGGTGGTGAAAGGTGGAGGCTGAGCAAAAGGATTCTGTGGAAATGCTTTGGTACTTTGTAAACTGTTAAAGTCATGAATGTGGCTCCTTCATTTGCTCTCTCATGAAGAGCACTCTGCTTACTGCATGTCCTCTTCTTGTGCCTGAGCAGAGGAGACGCCCAACTAGGTGCACTCCACATCTCTTCTCTCTGAACCCCTCTCTCTATGAGGTCTTCTAAACTCTCCTCCATCAGAACTCACAGCAGGCCCCTCTTCCAGGTTGCCTGCCAGCCTCCAGGCATCCCCTCCTGGCTGTCTCAGACATGGCTTCTTGGCATGGGGACTGGTGTGCTCTGGTTGCCTTGCTGTGGTCTCTCATGTGGACACTGGTTTTGCCTGGTACCACACTGAAAGCTTACCAAAGGCAGATCAGGGGGCTTGATCTCCCCCCTTCAAGGGTTCAACTGGTCCAAGATGGACATTTGAGTAACAGGTGGGTAAATGACTAAATACAAAACTAGGCTCCCCAGCAGGTGGACTTCTCAATTGCTTTAGCACAGACTTTGAGATGTAGGTGTGATCTTCTCCCACTGTAAGGAAAAGTCCTTGGCATTGTCTGAGACTCTGGGTTCCTATACTGATGTGAATTCTAGTGCAACATGTCAGTTCCCACATTGGACACAAGGGGCCCTGAGATGCAGAGAAGAGACATGGCTACTGTCAGTCTCCAGCAAATGGGTGGGTGGGGGGTGTAGAATCAGGTTCTGTGTCTCATAACTGGAGCACACAGTTGTTATACTTTGGGGAGCTGCTCAGCCTAATACCCTTCCCTTTTAAGCAAGGAGGGCATTCATTGCAGCTCTAGTCAGAGAGCTGTCGTGTCTTGCTGGAGATTTTTCCAGAGATTAGCAGCTCAGAAGCTGCCTGGCTCCTGGAGACCTCCACCTGCTGTTCCCAGCATCAGGTAGGTTGGTTAATTTAGGTTGGTTAGTAGGTTGGTTAAAGAGTAATTCTCAGATAGTAAGCAGCAGGCCTGGGGCCTGACTCAGCTCAGCAGTTTAGTAAACTTTAGAGTGTGGGTCAGTCTGGATTCAGGCATGGGGACAGGATTTCTGAGAAGCTGGCTTGGCCCCATTGCCCAAAATAAAGATAAAACTGCACAGCTGGCATTGCTGTCCAGCTCTGGACTGGAAGGCACATGCTGTTATATGCTCATTGCTGGCTGTGGATGGGCTGCTGAGAGTGCTCTGAAAACAGAGGCTGGGCTGATCAGCTAGCAAGGTGCTGTGACATGAAGATGGCATGCCTGTCTTTGTCCCTTCCACATTCCACCTGTGGCAGTCTCCATAGCACTATGGAGGAAGCACTGGACTGGGAGTCTGAATCTGAGGAGCAGCTGGACACAGCACAGGCTGGGCCAGAACCTAGTGGTTGCTTTGAGAGCTTGGGGTCTGCAGACATCAGATTATGCCATTTCTGGTAGAAGTCACCTTAGGTGACTTGTCTCTCCTAAACGCCCACCTTAAAATCCAAAACACCCTCAAGAGAACTGAAGGCAAGTTTAATGGGGTGCTGGGGCTGCCGCACTCTGGCTGGTGGGTGGTGTGCGTCACTGGAGCCAAGGGTTGGCTCAGCCAAGGCAGATCTTGGAGGAGCTACCTGTGGGGTTGGAGCCCCGCTTCCTCCCTGTTGTGTGCTGATCGAGGGACCTGTTGGGGAATTCTTTTCCCATTTGGGAAATGAAGGGGATCCTGAGAAGCTCCTGACACAATTCTGCCCCAGGCGGGCCCTGGAGTAAAGAAATGCCCCTGCAACCTGCCTGCCTGGGGGACCCTCTCAGGGGCATGATCCTGCTAGGCCTAGGGTCTCTATCAGGAGCTGCTTCCCTGTGTGAAACTAAAGATCCTGGGTCCAGTCAGCCCTAACTCTTGCATTTGACCTTGAGCAAACTGATTCATCTCTGAGCCTGAATTGTCCTTATCAGCTGAAAAATAGTACAGAGGAGGAGAACAGGGGCAGATAAGGGAGTGTGGTGATATAGGTGACCCCAAGTCACTCTGGAGAAGCCTGGCTACTCCTGAGCTCTGAGGATCTCTGAGACTCCTTGGAGCAATTGGTTGAATCCCTTTCCTGCTCCAGTTCCTCTTATCAGGTATGACCTGAGGACTGGCCTGTGTTCGGGATGGGGCGGCAGGGAGGCCAGGTGGAGTTTATTGCACGGACCAGCAGGTCAAAGGTCCCAGGGGGATGACAAAGACATCCTTTGAAGGGTGAAGTTCTTCTTGTGGGCATGTATCCAGGCTAGCCTGAGCTCTCCTGCTGTGAGCCCTGCAGTGTGGTCAGCTCCCTGCTGGCTATTCACCCTTCAATGGCCTTGGCTTGGGCCTGGTCTCAGTTTTCCAGGCATGGGACTGGATTAGGACCTGTGCCCTGGAGGTTGTGGGGGATAATAAATTAGACATTCATTTAGCATGTAGCTAGCTGGGAACTGGAGGAAACCTCTCCAAAGATGGCCAGAGGCACTGAAAAACCCACCTCAGTGTCCACAGTAGCAGCTTCTGCAACCCCAGGGGTCAGAAGGTCTGGAGAGGGGCTACAGCTGTTTCTCAAAGCTGGGACTCCAGAAGCCACTCCACTGGGTGTCCACAGCCCCTAGATGCCATGCTTTGCCTTTCCCAGCTGTCTCCCCCAGCATTTACAGGCCACCAAGCTTGGAGCCCCAGATTCCTCTTGTCTGGTTCAGTGTCTCCACAAGGCTGTGGGGAAGGGTGGTGCTGAACCCCATTCTCCCCAACTAAGGCATCTCTCAGTACAGCCCATGTCCCCCGAGCCCTGCACCATCTGGAAGCTGAGGCTCAGAAATAAGAATGGGAAAGATTAGATATTAATTTAATTTAGTTCGAGTTCTAATTGTCTGGAGAAACTTCTTATGCACTAACATTAATTTATTTTCACTTAGGGCCAGTTATGTTAATTCAAATCCGATTTAAGTATTAAAACACTGATATTGTAAGTCAGATAATAAAACTGATTAAGGAAGCAGGGGAGGTAGGAAGGGGCTCTGGGACAGCACAAACTCGCTTCCACCCAGGAAGAGGAGGTACCTCATTGTCTGCATGGTTGAGGAATGTCTGTGTGTCTCTGCAGGACAGACTTGTGGCCTTTACTGGGTGCAGAGCTCAGAGCCCGTCTCTGCACACTAGGCCCAGCAGGATGTCATGGTACGACACGAGATGATACTGACCCTTCCCTCAAGTTACTTGGTAACTTGTCATGGCCTGATGGAATGGCTTGCTGCAGGCCTGGTACTAGGTCAGGCCTAGCGATCAGGAGTGGGCTTGGTCATAGAGGGGGAGGATGCTGAAGCTGCTATGCAGGGCCCTGTATGCTGGGTCAGGCTAGAACTGGGTTGCTGAGGATGAGATTTAGCATAACGGAAGGCAGCAGCAGAAAGTCCATAGGGCTGACCACACCCACCACTGCCCCCTGAAGGCAGGTGCTTGGCTAAGGCATTATCTAAGAGGAGAAGCCCAGGTGACCTCTTTCTTTCACTTCTGCCATTTCTGGGCCAATCCCATTTCAGGTTCCCCCCTCCTACTGAGGTTGTCACTGTACAGAGCACACTGTGACTAGAGCAAAGGGCCTAGGGCCAGGAGTCCTAAGTGGACAAGAGAGGTCAGGTATGTGGATCCTGGCACAGATCAGCCTCAGGGTGCAAAGCTTCCTTCCTATAGCCTCAGATCCATGAGGCAGAGTGCAAGGGAGCAAACCCTTCTCACATGCAAACCCCTCTCACTGCTCAGTAGATGCTTATCACATGCATGAATGAGTAATCAGTGCAGAATGAACACAGTTCGAACTCTGTTCTCTCTGGGGGGAAGTGCAAGACTTAGGTGCTCAGGGTACTAGTTGCCCTTCAGGCTGAGCCATGCCTGCTTCAGAATAGCAATGGAACATAGGGAGCAGTCCAGATGATGTCCTGTTTCCATGCCCAGAATGGCCAACCCAAGGCCTTGGGTGGGACCTGCAGCCTCCGAGCCACATCTTGGACTGTGGTAGGCTCTGAGCCACAGTGGCGGAGCCTCCCTGGACCAGAAGAAGAGCCTCTTTTCTTTTTCTGGGGTAGTGAGGGGAAGAGGGTTTGGGGAGAAAGTGGGGTGCTAGTGTGGTCAGTGGTGTTAGAGGCCTGACAGTAGACAGTGTGGACAGAAAAGAGCAGGGCAGATGCCCAACAAATTCCACTTGAAAGTATACTGTGCCATGTTGTTACTGCCCTCTTATAAACTGTGTCTTTGGGCAAGGCAGCTAATATCTCTGGGTCTTTTTACCCCATTAATCAAATCAGGCCGGGGGGTAGGTGTGCCCTCCTCCATGGCTCATCTCTGGCGGCAGTGCTTGCTCAAGCTGTGCCCGGGGAGAGCTGAGTCCTTCTTGTGGGGGCGGCTGGAGCAGGGTCCCTATTTGCCAGTGATGTGACTCATCAGGTGTTGACAGTGAGTCATTGGGAGGGAGGTAAAGAATGGCTTCCTGGCTGCAGTGTGTGAATCTGAACATGGTGCTGGACAGTACATGCTGAGAGGTCGCAGGCCAGGTCTCTCCATGATGCCCCCAGTGGTCCATCCCCCTCTCCTAGGGCTGCCATGCGATCAGGGATCCTGGAGACCTTCTGCTCCTGGTGCCTCATTGCACAGAGGGAAAGGTCGAATCCAGGGAAGGACAGAAGAGACCCCAGGACATTGCATGAGGGCTGTCTACAGTGACACCAGGTCACAGGATTTGGGGAACACAGCCTTGACTGTCTGCAGCTCATGGCCTGGTAGTGTGGTCAGAGACCAGGGTGATGTACTTACCTACAGCATGGGGAGGGAAGAAGGAAGAGACCAGGGCTCCTGTGGGAAATGTGGATGTGTAGTATGCAGGCCATACATGGAATAACATGTTGAGGAGCTGGATGCGGGAGCGTCTCCATTTCTGAGAATGCCCCTGTTTCCTCATATTCCCCCTGTCCTGACCCTGAATCCCTGTGTGCCTAGTGAACAGAGTTGTGCAAGTTGTCCTTTTTTTTCCACAAGCATTGAGTGCAAAGCCAAGAGTATACAGGTCTGTGCTCATAAGCCCTGAGGAAGGACAAAGAATTAAGGGATGGATGGATAGATGTATGCATAGATGCAAAGATGTATCAGTATGTGTGAATGGGTGGACAGGTAGGCGAGAGGGCAGATAGCAGACAGGTGTATGGATGAGTGGGAAGATAAATGGGTGGATGTGATTGGTGGGAGGATAAATGGGTAAATATGTGGATGGGCATAAGCAGTATGGAGATGGATAGGTGCACATGTGGATGGATTAAAAATGTACAAAGATATAAAGATGGGTAGGTGGTTGGAAGGATGAATATGTAGACACACAGATGGATGAGGGACAGATAGATGAAGGAATAGGCAGGTGGGAAGATGAATGGTGGATGGATAGCTGTATGGATGGGTTTGAAAGTGGGTGGATGGATGTGGGTTGAATGGATTGTAGATGAATGAGATAAGTGGGTGGAAGGATGAATGATGAGTCAGTGAGAAGGGAAGATGGGTATAGAAGTATACATGGATGGGTATGTGGGGATGGGAGGTAGATGAATGGATGAAAGATGATGTGAGTGGATGAATAGATGAGTGGGTGAGTAGATAGGAGAAGGAAATGGATTTGGGGTAAGTGAATGGGTGGTGGTGACCTTTCCAACAATTAAGACTTTTTTATTTTATTTTATTTTATTTTTTTTAATTTGAAACAGAATAAAACAAAAGGGGGCAGTACAGAGCAGATCAGAACAGGACAACATAGGCAACACAGTACTTTACATTAAGTCAACTGGACATCAACAGTAGCTAACACCATATCTCTTACTCTGCTATAGTTGAG